>WNWK01032576.1:0-20000 GCA_009830355.1 Cherax destructor
ATCACTATTTGACATACCCAGAGTCCATACTAACCAATGTAAAAATTCTATGCACATAAAGGGCCCCAGAATCTGGAATTCATTACCAGTAAATATTAAGTTAACATTGTCGGAAAATCAATTCAAAACTCTTCTCAAAAATCACCTACTCACCCTATACTAAATACTCATACTGTAACAAACTTTCAAACCCAATGTTATTTTACTTAAGATAATCTCAGTTTTATATTGTCATCCTCCTTAACACTTGTTGCAATTTCATATCATCATATTGTCATTTAAAATAGTATAGTATCATCATTTTGTTAATTTGAAATAAAATATATAACTAGAAGAAACTCAATAAATTTCTCTAGTATTATAATTTTACTAGTATAGCATCAACATATTGTAACTTGAAATAAAATATACAACTAGAAAAAACTCAACCAATTTCTCTAGTATTGTCTTTTAATAGTATGTATAATCATATTGTAATTTGAAATAATATATAACTAGAATAAACTCAATCAATTTCTCTAGTATTAAGTACTTAGTGAATAAGTCTTTAGAATAAGCTGCCCCTAATGCCATGGCATGCCAGTGGCTCTCCTTGTATTACAGTTTTATAATTGTAACTACCAATAACTATGTATACTTGTAACTTGCATCAAAATAAAAATATTATTATATTATTATTATTATAAAATTAAGGCTCATTTTCAGGCCACGGTAAACTGCAGATAACTGAAGCCGAATCTGTGGATATGGGGGTTCTACTGTATTAACTCTTTTAACACATCAGCCATTTCCCACAGAGGCAGGATGACCCAAAAAAGAAGAAACACTTTCATCATCACTCACTCATCATTGTTTTGCCAGAGGGATGTCAAAACTACAGCTTAAAACTCCACCCCTCCTTCAGAGTGCAGGCACTGTACTTCCCACCTCCAAGACTCAAGTCTGGTTAATGGTTTCCCTGAATCCCTTCATAAATGTTACGTTGCTCACAATAACATGTATAAAATGTTAATGTGTAACAAGGTTTATAATGATCTCGCACAACATAACTTTGTCCAGTAATTTTAAGACTGTGTATAACTAGGGGGCTTTTCAATAACTCTGTATAACTTGTGACCAATTCCACAACTTTTTTTTTTAACACACTGGTCATCTCCCACCGAGGCAGAATGACCAAAAATAAAAGCACTTTCACTATCATTTACACTATCACTGTCTTGCCAGAGAAGTGCAAATACAACAGTTCAGATGACCCTCCAAAGAGCAAATATCCCTACTCCTCCTTTAGAGTAAAGACACTGTACATCCTACTAAAGTCACAAGAGCACCAAACCTATGCAGTCATAAACCTATGATAACCCTTGTTTTTCATTCCTCCTGTAATCTAAATACTGTTTTTTTTTTTTATCTTAGATTATCCCCCTCAATTCTGATGTGCTCATTTGCTCAGTCTCAAGCTGCACTGCAGTCTCAAGAACTGATTCAAGTATTTTATGATGTAAAGTTCATTTTGAAGAAATCTAGGTATAAATACCCAATACCATGATGACACTTTTCAGGTCGCTTGTTCTATCTAGGCTGGAATATTGCTGCACACTAACAGCACCTTTCAAGGCAGGTGAAATTGCTGACCTAGAAAATGTAGATAGAACCTTCACAGCACGCATAACTGCGATAAAACACCTCAATTACTGAGCACTCTTGAAGTTCCTAAACCTGTACTCCCTAGAACGCAGGCGGGAGAGATACATGATTATATACACTTGGAAAATCCTAGAGGGTTTAGTACCAAACTTGCACACGAAAATCCCTCACTAGAAAAGCAAAAGACTCGGCAGACGATGCAACATCCCCCCAATGAAAAGCAGGGGTGCCACTAGCACGTTAAGAGACAACACAATAAGTGTCAGGGGCCCAAGACTGTTCAACTGCCTCCCAGCATAAATAAGGGGAATTACCAATAGACCCCTGGCTGTCTTCAAGCAGGCACTGGACAAGCACCTAAAGTCAGTACCTGACCAGCCAGGCTGTGGTTCGTACGTTGGATTGCGTGCGACCAGCAGTAACAGCCTGGTTGATCAGGCCCTGATCCACTATGAGGCCTAGTCCCAGACCAGGCCGCGGGGGCATTGACCCACGGAACTCTCTCCAGGCATACTCCAGGTAATAGCAGCAGAGCTATGCTCAAGTGTCCTATAGTGCGTATTTTAAAGTATCCACTATTTATGGCATTTGTATACAATGAGTGCAATTTACTATGATCAACAGTACAATACCTCATATAATTCAGCAATAATCCTCGCTAACTGAAATCCCTTTATATACAGAATCTTCATTTCTGTAATGGTTTTTGCTTCTACACCAGATGCTAATGAAGCCACCTGGATATATATGAAATAAATTAAGGTCAGTAAAATGCAATGTTCTACTTTTCAAAACTTAATTTCTAAAAGGTAAATAATTACTGGGCAATTCAGATTTTAAAACTTAATACAGGTCGACCATCATTAATCCGGCATCACTGGGACCTGTAGTGTGCCGGATTAGTGAGTTTGCCGGATTACAGAGTGGTTAGGTTAGAATACACTTAATTAATCTATCATTAGAGATTCTTTCTTCTACATCTTCATTTTCATCACTGCTTTCTCCTCCACTTGCTTGCTGCTGTGGATTTACAACCATCTGCACAATTTCTGAGTCAGTATAATGATGAAATTTGAAATTATGCTATCCGAAATTAGTGCCGGATTACTGATGGAACAGGATAACTGACTGCCGGATTAGTGATGACCGACCTGTATTTTTTTTTTAACATGCTGGTCATCTCCCACCAAGGTATGGTGACCTGAAACATTTTTACCATCATTCACACTATCACTGTCTTGCCAGAGACACACAGATACAAGAGCTCGGATGACCTTCCAAACAGCATATATTCCCACCCCTTCTTTAGAGTGCAGGCTTTGTACTTCCCACCACCAGGACTTAAGTATGGTTAACTGGTTTCCCTGAATACCTTCACAGAATGTAACTTTGCTCACACTCCAGCCCATCAGGTCCCAAAAACCATTTGCCTCCACACACTCCTAACACACATACTTGCTGGATATCTAAGCATGTTGCACACAAAACCTCCTTTACCCCCTCCCTCCATCCTTTCCTAGGATGACCCCTACCCTGCAAAAACCCTTAGCCTTGTAATTTACCTGTTACACTTCCTGCCTCAAAATACCTTTCTTTGTATTTTGTAATTTTTTCATTTACAGTGGACCCTCGGTTTTCATTGAAAATTAATTCCAGAATGGTGTTTGAGTGCTATTACCAAACGAATTTGTTCCCATAAGGACAAATGTAAATTAGATTAGTCGTTTCAGAACCCCAAAAATACACTTACAAAAGCTCTTACAAAAATATATTTACATAATTGTTCGAGTTTGGAGGTGAACGAAAACCGAGGGTCCACTGTATATAAATAATCCTCATCTTAACTATTTATGCAATTACAGTATGTATCTCTGAACACTTTATTTTTAACACATCAGCTATTTCCCATCAATGCAGGGTGACCCAACCCACTTCACTGTATTGCCAGGGGCATGCCAATACTACAGTTCAAAAACTGCAACATATCTTTACCTCTCCTTCAGAGTGCAGGCACACCCGGTGGCCTAGTGGTAAAGCTCTCGCTTCACGCACAGAGGGCCCGGGTTCTATTCCCGGCGGGGCGGAAACATTTTGAAGTGTTTCCTTACATACACACACACACATACATACAACAGGCCTAGTGTCTAATCGACATGTGCCTAGGACAAAATGGTAACTAACAGTATTTTCCACCACCAGGACTAGAGTCAGGCTAACCAGTTCCCATGAATCCCTTCATAAATGTTACTTTGCTCTCAGTCCAACAGCACATTAAGTCATAAAAACCATTTGCCTCCACTCACTCCTACCTAACATGCCCACACACACACACCTTCTGGAAGTCTAAACCCCTTACATACAAAAACCTCTTTTACCCCCCTCTCTCTGTACACTGTATAAACACTATAACTACAGTAGCATATTATTCCTTAAAGACTTGACCAAAAAGCTAAGCCTAATATGGGTATCGTAAGACGTTATATTATGTGCATTATGCCAGAACTGCTCCCTTACTATGCATATAGCAACTTTGCCAGACTTGAGTCCTGGAAATGGGAAGTACAATGTCTGCACTTTAAAGGCGGGGTTTGGGATATTGGCAGTTTGGAGGGACTTCTAAACTGTCATATCTGAGCACCTCTGCAAAGACAGTGATTATGTATGAGTGATGGTGAAAGTTTTGAATGATGAAAAGTATTTTCTTTCTTTTTGGGTCACCCTGACTTGGTGGGAAACGGCCGTGTTAAAAAAAATCTGAGTTAAGGTCTAGCTCTAAATTTATCACCACTGACCATTATACAGGTGCTCCTCAACTTATGATGGTTCGACTTATGATATTTCAACTTTACGAAGGTGCGAAAGCAATAACTTTGGAGATGAAACTTAAGATAATTACCCAGAATGAAGGTAGCAAGTCCATAACTTGTATTCATTTATTTACTTTTCAATATTGGTATTTAGTTAGTGACAGTAGTTATATATGTATTCACTTATTTAGCAGATCATACGTATTCAACTTATGACATTTATAATTTGCGATAGGTTCGTCGGAATGTAACCCTATCGTAAGTCGAGGACCACCTGTATAATACCAATGTCCAATAAAATGCTAGCAGAAGAAATATGCTGTATATCAAACTAGCGATAAGGATACACAGGATATACACAATAAATCAACAAGTATACAGGAGGGCCCCACTTTACAGTGCTTCGCTTTACAGTGTTTTCGCTAATACAGATGTTTTCAATTATACCCTTCTTCATTTATTCAGACTTCCTACAATAAATATAATCACTCACTGTAAGCTAAGGATGAAACTATTTTAAAATAAGTAATGTGTGCACTGTTTATGCATATTTTAGGCCTAGCTATATTGCTCATTTAATATATGATAGTATAAACATGTCATCAAACTTTTATATACGTACATTTGAAAGTGAAAAAAGAATATGATTCACTTTGCAGCAATTTTCGCTTTACATAAGTAGCCTGGAACCTGACCTGCTGTATAAGCGGGGCCCTCCTGTATGAAGGTCAGTGGCAGAACCAGGAGAATCCCAAGCCATAAAGAGCTTTCTAGTTTATATGCAATTACAGTGGAACTTCAACTTACGAGTTTAATCTGTTCCGTGACCTAGCTCGTAACTCAATTTGCTTGCATATCAAGTCAATTTTCTTCATTTAAATTAATTGTAATGCCATTAATCCATTCCAGCGGAATTCCTGCTCTCGAGAGGCAGGACAAAATACTTCAATATGACGCTAATATCAACTCTATGGCTTATTTATCTATCACAATTCATCTAATATGACATAATAAACAATATAAATAACATAGAAACATGATATATACTCTAGAATGAATAAAATATGCCATTATGTGACTAGTGGTGGTGGAAGCAGCCATTCCCGCTCCAACTATATCTTCCCATGCTCTTATTATAAGAGAAAATGGAGTGTTTGTGAGGCTAACTGCACTAGATCACTAGTTTCATACGGAAAACACTGAAACAATGTATTTATAAATAAGAAATATTGTATAAAAACATATTAAAACATAATAAAGAATGTAAAGAAATAAACTGGTTATATAAAGTGTACGTTATATAAAGTGTAGCTACAGTTAGAGTAAAAGGTAGATGGGACAAAAAGAAAATGGCAACAGCAAGTAAGAGAGAGGTAAAAGTGTATAAACTAAGGGAGGAGGAAGTTAGGGTGAGATATAAGCAACTATTGGCAGAAAGGTGGGCTAGTGCAAGTAGGAGTAGTGGGGGGGTTGAAGAGAGTTGGGATAGTTTTAAAAATGCAGTATTAGAATGTGGGGCAGAAGTTTGTGGCTATAGGAGGGTGGGTGCAGGAGGAAAGAGGAGTGAGTGGTGGAATGAAGAAGTAAAGGGTGTGATAAAAGAGAAAAAGGTAGCTTATGAGAGGTTTTTACAAAACAGAAGTGTTAATAGAAGAGCAGAGTATATGGAGAGTAAAAGAAAGGTGAAGAGAGTGGAGTGAGATAAACAAGGTAAGAAAGCCTAGGGAACGAATGGATTTGTCAGTTAAAAACAGAGTAGGGGAGTTAGTAGATGGGGAGCTGGAGGTATTGGGTAGATGGCGGGAATATTTTGAGGAACTTTTAAATGTCGATGAAAAAAGGGAGGCGGTAATTTCATGTACTGGCCAGGGAGGTACAACATCGTTTAGGAGTGAAGAAGAGCAGGATGTGAGTGTGGGGGAGGTGCGTGAGGCATTACGTAGAATGAAAGGGGGTAAAGCAGCTGGAATTGACGGAATCATGACAGAAATGTTAAAAGCAGGGGAGGATATAGTGCTGGAGTGGTTGGTATTTTTGTTTAATAAATGTATGTGTGAGATATAAGCAACTATTGGCAGAAAGGTGGGCTAGTGCAAGTAGGAGTAGTGGGGGGGTTGAAGAGAGTTGGGATAGTTTTAAAAATGCAGTATTAGAATGTGGGGCAGAAGTTTGTGGTTATAGGAGGGTGGGTGCAGGAGGAAAGAGGAGTGAGTGGTGGAATGAAGAAGTAAAGGGTGTGATAAAGAGAAAAGGTAGCTTATGAGAGGTTTTACAAAACAGAAGTGTTAGTAGAAGAGCAGAGTATATGGAGAGTAAAAGAAAGGTGAAGAGAGTGGTGAGAGAGTGCAAAAGAAGAGCGGATGAAAGAATGGGAGAGGATCTGTCAAGAAATTTTGCTGAAAACAAGAAAAATTTTGGAGTGAGATAAACAAGGTAAGAAAGCCTGGGGAACGAATGGATTTGTCAGTTAAAAACAGAGTAGGGAGTTAGTAGATGGGGAGCTGGATGTATTGGGTAGATGGCGGGAATATTTTGAGGAACTTTTAAATGTCGATGAAAAGAGGGAGGCGATAATTTCATGTACTGGCCAGGGAGGTACAACATCGTTTAGGAGTGAAGAAGAGCAGGATGTGAGTGTGGGGAGGTGCGTGAGGCATTACGTAGAATGAAAGGGGGTAAAGCAGCTGGAATTGACGGAATCATGACAGAAATGTTAAAAGCAGGGGGATATAGTGCTGGAGTGGTTGGTATTTTTGTTTAATAAATGTATGAAAGAGGAAGGTACCTAGGTATTGGCAGCGAGCATGTATAGTTCCTTTATATAAAGGAAGGGGATAAAAGAGAGTGTAAAAATTATAGGGAATAAGTTTACTGAGTATACCAGGTAAAGTGTATGGCAGGGTTATTATTGAAAGAATTAGAGGTAAGACAGAGTAGGATTGCAGATGAGCAAGGAGGCTTTAGAGTGGGTAGGGATGTGTAGATCAAGTGTTTACAGTGAAGCATATATGTGAACAGTATTTAGATAAAGGTAGAGAAGTTTTATTGCATTTATGGATTTAGAAAAGGCATATGATAGAGTGGATAGGGGAGCAATGTGGCAAATGTTGCAAGTGTATGGAATAGGTAGTAAGTTACTGAAGGCTGTAAAGAGTTTTTATGAGGATAGTGAGGCTCAGGTTAGGGTGTGAGGAGAGAGGAGATTACTTCCCGGTAAAAGTAGGTCTTAGACAGGGTTGTGTAATGTCACCATGGTTGTTTAATATATTTATAGATGGGGTTGTAAAAGAAGTAAATGCTAGGGTGTTGGGGAGAGGGTGGGATTAAATTATGGAGAATTAAATGCAAAATGGGAGTTGACACAGTTACTTTTTGCTGATGATACTGTGCTTATGGGAGATTCTAAAGAAAAGTTGCAAAGGTTAGTGGACGAGTTTGGGAGAGTGTGTAAAGGTAGAAAGTTAAAAGTGAACATAGATAAGAGTAAGGTGATGAGGGTATCAAACGATTTAAATAAAGAAAAATTGGATATCACATTGAGAGAGGGATTATGGAAGAAGTAAATGTTTTCAGATATTTGGGAGTTGATGTGTCAGCAGATGGGTTTATGAAGGATGAGGTTAACCATAGAATTGATGAAGGAAAAAAGGTGAGTGGTGCATTGAGGTATCTGTGGAGACAAAAACGTTATCCATGGAGGCAAAGAAGGGAATGTACGAAAGTATAGTGGTACCAACACTCTTATAATGGTGTGAAGCATGGGTTGCAAATGCTGCAGCGAGGAGGAGGCTGGAGGCAGTGGAGATGTCCTGTCTAAGGGCAATGTGTGGTGTAAATATTATGCAGAAAATTCGGAATGTGGAAATTAGGAGAAGGTGTGGAGTTACTAAAAGTATTTGTCAGAGGGCTGAAGAGGGTTGTTGAGGTGGTTTGGTCATTTAGAGAGAATGGATCAAAGTAGAATGACTTGGAGAGCGTATAAATCTGTAGGGAAGGAAGGCGGGGTAGGGGTCGTCCTAGAAAAGGTTGGAGGGAAGGGGTAAAGGAGGTTTTGTGGGCGAGGGCTTGGACTTCCAGCAAGCATGTGTGAGCGTGTTAGATAGGAGTGAATGGAGACGAATGGTTTTGGGACATGACGATCTGTTGGAGTGTGAGCAGGGTAACATTGTGTGAAGGGATTCAGGGAAACCAGTTAATTAATTTAGTTGGACTTGAGTCCTGGAAATGGGAAGTACAATGCCTGCACTTTAAAGGAGGGGTCTGAGATAGTGACAGCTGGAAGGACTTTTCTCAGCTGTAGTATCTGAGCTCCTCTGCAAAGACAGTGATTATGTATGAGTGTGGTGAAAGTGTTGAATGATGATGAAAGTTTTTTTCTTTTGGGGATTTCTTTCTTTTGGGTCACCCTGCCTCGGTGGAGACGGCCGACTTGTTGAAAAAAAAAAAAAAAAAAAAAATGTATGAAAGAGGGAAGGTACCTAGGGATTGGCAGAGACATGATAGTTCCTTTATATAAAGGAAGGGATAAAGAGAGTGTAAAAATTATAGGGGAATAAGTTTACTGAGTATACCAGGTAAAGTGTATGGCAGGGTTATTATTGAAAGAATTAGAGGTAAGACAGAGAGTAGGATTGCATATGAGCAAGGAGGCTTTAGAGTGGGTAGGGGATGTGTAGATCAAGTGTTTACAGTGAAGCATATATGTGAACAGTATTTAGAAAAAGGTAGAGAAGTTTTTATTGCATTTATGGATTTAGAAAAGGCATATGATAGTGTGGATAGGGGAGCAATGTGGCAAATGTTGCAAGTGTATGGAATAGGTAGTAAGTTACTGAAGGCTGTAAAGAGTTTTTATGAGGATAGTGAAGCTCAGGTTAGGGTGTGTAGGAGAGAGGGAGATTACTTCCCGGTAAAAGTAGGTCTTAGACAGGGATGTGTAATGTCACCATGGTTGTTTAATATATTTATAGATGGGGTTGTAAAAGAAGTAAATGCTAGGGTGTTGGGGAGAGGGGTGGGATTAAATTATGGAGAATTAAATGCAAATGGAGTTGACACAGTTACTTTTTGCTGATGATACTGTGCTTATGGGAGATTCTAAAGAAAAGTTGCAAAGGTTAGTGGACGAGTTTGGGAGAGTGTGTAAAGGTAGAAAGTTAAAGTGAACATAGATAAGAGTAAGGTGATGAGGGTATCTAACGATTTAAATAAAGAAAAATTGGATATCACATTGGAGAAAGGGATTATGGAAGAAGTAAATGTTTTCAGATATTTGGGAGTTGATGTGTCAGCGGATGGGTTTATGAAGGATGAGGTTAACCATAGAATTGATGAAGGAAAAAGGTGAGTGGTGCATTGAGGTATCTGTGGAGACAAAAACGTTATCCATGGAGGCAAAGAAGGAATGTACGAAAGTATAGTGGTACCAACACTCTTATATGGGTGTGAAGCATGGGCTGCAAATGCTGCAGCGAGGAGGAGGCTGGAGGCAGTTGAGATGTCCTGTCTAAGGGCAATGTGTGGTGTAAATATTATGCAGAAAATTCGGAATGTGGAAATTAGGAGAAGGTGTGGAGTTACTAAAAGTATTTGTCAGAGGGCTGAAGAGGGGTTGTTGAGGTGGTTTGGTCATTTAGAGAGAATGGATCAAAGTAGAATGACTTGGAGAGCGTATAAATCTGTGGGGAAGGAAGGCGGGGTAGGGGTTGTCCAAGAAAAGGTTGGAGGGAAGGGGTAAAGGAGGTTTTGTGGGCGAGGGCTTGGACTTCCAGCAAGCAGGTGCGAGCGTGTTAGATAGAGTGAATGGAGACGAATGGTTTTGGGACATGACGATCTGTTGGAGTGTGAGCAGGGTAACATTTTGTGAAGGGATTCAGGGAAACCAGTTAATTGATTTAGTTGGACTTGAGTCCTGGAAATGGGAAGTACAATGCCTGCACTTTAAAGGAGGGGTCTGAGATAGTGACAGCTGGGAGGGACTTTTCTCAGCTGTCGTATCTGAGCTCCTCTGCAAAGACAGTGATTATGTATGAGTGTGGTGAAAGTGTTGAATGATGATGAAAGTTTTTTCTTTTTGGGGATTTTCTTTCTTTTTGGGTCACCCTGCCTCGGTGGGAGACGGCCGACTTGTTGAAAAAAAAAAAAACACACTTACCTTTTAGCAGAGATGCTGGCAGAGGATGAGGGTGGAAGATAGGCAGAGCCTATCTAATTTAGGGAACTGAAGCTTGCTCGTTATTATTATTATTAATTTAGGGAACTGGAGCACAGATTCAATTCCATAGATCAAGAGCCCCTCACCAGCGTCAAGGAACCTTGACGCTGGCGAGGGGCTCTTGATCAAGATTTTATCTGTGCTCCAGTTCCCTAAATTAATAATAATAATAATAATAATAATCTTAGGTAGTAAATTGGTAAACAGCAACCGCCCAGGGAGGTACTACCGCCCTGCCAAGTGAGTGTCAAACGAAAGCCTGTAATTGTTTTACATGATGGTAGGATTGCTGGTGTCTATTTTCTGTCTCATAATAATGCAAGATTTCAGGTACATCTTGCTACTTCTACTTACACTTAGGTCACACTACACATTCATGTACAAGCATATATATACACACCCCTCTGGGTTTTCTTCTATTTTCTTACTAGTTCTTGTTCTTATTTCCTCTTATCTCCATGGGGAAGTGGAACAGAATTCTTCCTCCGTAAGCCATGCGTGTCGTAAGAGTCGACTAAAATGCCGGGAGCAAGGGGCTAGTAACCCCTTCTCCTGTATACATTACTAAAGTTAAAAAGAGAAACTTTTGTTTTTCTCTTTGGGCCACCCCGCCTTGGTGGGAAGCGGCCGATTTGTTAAAAGAATAATAATAATAATAATGAGGAGCTTCAGAACACTGCCACTAGTTGGCGCAGCACACTGTTTACCTCGCTGTGGAAGTATTTTTGTCATGCTTTGCTTGCATTTTTTAAATTATTTGGCAAAATTTCTTTTTTCTAACCATGGGTCCTAAGAAAATAAGAGCAAATAACAGTGCTGAGAAGAAAAAAAAGAGGAGTAGTTCCATAGAATTAAATCATGAAATCATAGATAAACAAGCGAGGTGTGCGGGTTGAGGGGGAAGCGGGGGAACCTCGCTTGTAACTCAGATGTTGGCTTGTAACTCAGAGCAAAAAATCGACCGAGTGACAGCTCATATCTCGAAAAACTCATATGTTGGGACACTCGTAAGTCGAAGTTCCACTGTATAATACTTGGTTACAATTGAATACACATCTAATTAATCTACTAGAATACACACTAGATATTTATTGATATATTTCTTTTCTCACTGCTTATTCTATGTCAAAAGTAGTTCAAATTTAATAAAGAAGTATTTTAAACATCACCTTTGTGTTTAGAACTCCTTTTATCAGTGAATCTTGTAACTTGTGAGGGTTTTGCAAATCTTCTATCAACCTCATTTTTTCAATATTGTAGCGCTGATCAAGTTCCTGGATTGAAGAGAAATACTCTATACATTAGCATATCCATAAATATTGTACAGTATAAGAAACTACTGAAATAAAGATATGATAAACTGCATTCCATCACAAATAGAATATGTCATTAAATTATACATAAACTTATCAAATACAGTGGACCCCCGGTTTTCATGATTTTTTCGTTCCAGAATGCTGTTCAAGTGCCATTACCAAACGAATTTATTCCCATAAGGAATAATGTAAATTAGACTAGTCCTTTTAGACCCCCAAAAATACACTTACAAAAGCACTTACAAAAATACACTTACATAATTGTTCGAGTTTGGAGCATCACGAACACCGGGGGTCCACTGTACAGTGGAACCTCGGTTTTCGTTTGGGCTGGTTTTCGTCGAATTTGGTTTTCAACGACTTTTTCATCAAAATATTGTCCCAGTTTTCGTTCACCTCGGCTTTCGTCCGCCGTACCGAACGTGTCTGCCTGCCGATGCCCACACAAAGCATCCCATGCAGGCATTCCAAGTCAGTCTGGCTTTGTTTCTGGTCGAGTGAACATTACCCTGCGTGTTCATACGAAACATTTCGTAATAATCCATTGTTTTTTGTGCTTTTTTATTGAGTGCAACTGCTAAATAAGCCACCATGGGGCCAAAGAAAGTTCTGAGTGCTAGCCCTTTGATAAAGAAGGCGAGAAACACGATAGAATTCAAGAAAGAACGCGTCGCAAAGTACGAGGAAGGAAGGAATGTGCCTCCTTCAGTGATAAAGGACGTGTGTGCAAAGTGGAGTGAGTTGCAAAGTTTTGTGGAGAAATATCACCCTAACAAAGCTGTTGCAAGCCATGTCTGCAACATGTTCAATGACAATGCCTTGTCCCATTTTAGGCAAATCTTAAAAAGACGCCAGAAACAGACCTCTCTGGACAGATTTTTTGTGCGACAGGGGTACAGTGACTCTCAAGCTGGTCCTAGTGCCAGTAAAAAAAAAGAAGGGAAGTAACCCCGGATAGGGACTTGATACCTGAAGTCCTTATGGACGGGGATTCCCCTTCCAAACAATAAACTCTCCTCCCTCTCCCCTCCTCGCCGTCTTCCATACGCCAACAAGAGTCTTCAATAAAGGTAAAAGTGATTTAAATGTTCATTTATCCATTTCATTAGTGCTTTATATTTATTTCTCATTGTTTTCTGTATGTAAAACTATAGTTATTCTCTATAGAATGTATTTATTGTTAATACTTTTAGGTGTCTAGAACGGATAAATTGGATTTACATTATTTCTTATGAGAAATTGCTTCAGTTTTCGTTGAATTAGGTTTTCGTCAGACTTTCTGGAGCGAATTAAAGACGAAAACTAAGGTTCCACTGTACTGCATAAGACTTCAAATGCTGTACTGATAAATTCACATTAAGTGACTATGAAAACATATAGCCCAAACTGAAATCTGCCATAATTTTTAAAATTTGAAATTCAAAACTTATATGTAGCTGAACAGCTAATGCTGTTGGGAAGAAATCAGTCACAGATAGATCCATATCTTAGGCAGTTCAATAATTAATAATTATTAATTATTGATTAATTAATTTCCTCGGTAGTAAAAATAAAAGATAAAGATTTTATTTCTTAGTAAAGGTTACAATGTATAATTACAATTTTGGTTAGCTAAGTACATTTCAGGCAGACTAATCCTAGTACATAATAACTACTTAAATCTAGACAAGATAAGAGTGGTTAACTTGTATTAAAATCTTTAAAAAAGTAGTGTAATGATGGGGCAGTGCTAAACCCTCAAGAGTCGTAGCTTAACCCTTTGACTGTTTCGGTCGTATATATACATCTTACGAGCCACTGTTTCGGACGTATATATACTCTCAAATTCTAGCGGCTTCAAATCAAGCGGGAGAAAGCTGGTAGGCCCACATATGAGAGAATGGGTCTGTGTGGTCAGTGTGCTCTGTATAAAAAAAATCCTGCAGCACGCAGTGCATAATGAGAGAAAAAAACTCTGACCGTGTTTTTGGATTAAAATGCTGTCTTTGAGGTGTATTTTCGTATAGTATTTATGGTTGTATTCTCTTTTTTATGGTCTCATTTGATAGAATGGAAAACATACTACAGAAATATAGATGATTTTGATTAGTTTCATGATGAAAACGACCTTGAAATTGAGCTCAAATTAGGGGAAATGCTCAATTTTTGCAAATGCTCAAAAGTAAACAAATCACGCCACGTGTCCAATACACATCAATTGGTGAGTCTAATATTCTTTCACAAGTGCACTGATATTTTAGTGCCAGGAATGTCTGCATTGTTTATTCTGGACCCTATTTTGAAATTGACATATTTTTTATTTTGCATGAAATTGGCCAAATTGCCAATTTCTGACCACTTTATTGGGCAGTTGAAATTGGTAAATTGGTGGTTTCTTGTACTCAATCGATAGAACAAATGGAGTTCTAAAGAAATAGCTATGAGTTTGTTCGATTGGAACAATGGAATTGGCCGAAAATAGGGCTCAAAGTCGGCGAAATTGCTGATGCGTATATATCGCCGAGATCACTAACTTCGCGAGAGCGTAATTCCGTAAGTTTTCCATCAAATTTCATACTTTTGGTGTCATTACCATCGGGAAAAGATTCTCTATCATTTCATAAGAAAAAATATATATTTTTTTTTTTAAATTTTGCGACAACAGGAGAGCACTCAGGATTAGGGGTTGAGACAGTCAAAGGGTTAATTTTCTTAGTAAAGTCCAAAATGCAGATTATTATAGACTATGTAAAAATGTTATATACTATATACTATACACACATCTATGTACCCCACCAATGTATGTAATGTTTTTTATAAATAAACATTTAATTTGATTTTGATATTCTTAAATACCTTTTGAAATTCATCTCCCCATATCTTGATCATAGTGGAGAACTGTAGTATGTGAGACTGGAGTTCTTTTGAGGCATCAGCATGAGCAGTTTCAATTTGCTCTAACTGTTCTTTAAGCTGTCAAAAAAAAGGAGAATGTCATAAGTAGATTTTCAAAGAATATATGCACTAAGTTTTAAAAAGCTACCATCATAACAAATCATCAAAATCTGTTCATCAGAAATATAGTGGAATACTTTGTCATATTCAGAATACTGGGATGTCAAAATTTTGGCACTATTTGAAAATTATATGGCCATAGAAAACCTGGCAGCATTATAATAATAATAATAATAATAATATCTTTATTTACTACAAGTACATCTACATGGTATACAGGCCTAGCTGACATCAGTGACATACTACTATATAGAAAGTCCCTTGTTATGCTGAGCATTTCGGGCAGATTAGGTCAGTGTCCTAGGATGCGACTCACACCAGTCGACTAACACCCAGGTACCCATTTTACTGATGGGGAACATAGACAACAGGTGTAAAGAAACACGCCCAATGTTTCTGCCCTGGCTGGGAATCGAACCCAGGCCCTCGCCGTGTGAAGCGTGAGCTTTAGCCACCAGACCACCAGAGCAGATGGGAAAATAAAAGGACTGGGTCAGATGGTGCAATTGCCCCTGGTGCAGATGCTGTCCTGGTAGACAGAAGCTGTAAGAATACAGGAGTCAAGAAACTAGGAAAGAACTAAAAGCCAAATCAAAGTCAAGAACATCTAGTATTGGGTCCCTACTTAGACGAGATGGGTCCTACGCAGATGACAGCAAGGAAATGAGTGAGCTACTCAAGTCTCAATATGACTCGGTTTTTAGAGAGCCACTAACCAGACAGAGTTGAAGACCTAAATTAATTTTTTATGAGTGAGACAGAATTTGGTAGACTCATACCTAACTGATATTATCCTGATGCCAAATGACTTCAAAAAGGTGATTAATGACATGGCCATGCACTCTGCCCCAGGCCCAGACTCATGGAACTCTGTGTTCATCAAGAATTGCAAGAAGCCCCAATCATATGACTAACATTCTATGGAGGGTAAGCATGGACACAGGGGTTGTCCCACAGCTGCTAAAAACAACAGACATAGCCCCATTCCACAAAGGGGATAATAAACCAATAGCAAAGAACTACAGACCTATAGCACTAACATCCCATATCATAAAAATCTTTGAAAGGGTTCTAAGAAGCAAGAATGCCACCCATCTAGATTTTTTTATTTTTTATTAACACATCGGCTGATTCCCACCAAGGCAGGGTGACCCGAAAAAGAAAAACTTTCATCATCATTCACTCCATCACTGTCTTGCCAGAGGGGTGCTTTACACTACAGTTATAAAACTGCAACATTAACACCCCTCCTTCAGAGTGCAGACACTGTACTTCCCATCTCCAGGACTCAAGTCCGGCCTGTCGGTTTCCCTGAATCCCTTCATAAATGTTACTTTGCTCACACTCCAACAGCACGTCAAGTATTAACAACCATTTGTCTCCATTCACTCCTATCAAATACGCTCACACATGCTTGATGGAAGTCCAAGCCCCTCGCACACAAAATCTCCTTTACCCCCTCCCACCAACCTTTCCTAGACCGACCCCTACCCCGCCTTCCCTCCACTACAGATTTATACACTCTCGAAGTCATTCTGTCTCGTTCCATTCTCTCTACATGTCCGAACCACCTCAACCCCTCCTCAGCTCTCTGGATAATAGTTTTGGTAATCCCGCACCTCCTCCTAATTTCCAAACTCCGAATTCTCTGCATTATATTCACACCACACATTGACCTCAGACATGACTTCTCCACTGCCTCCAGCCTTCTCCTCATTGCAACATTCATCACCCATGCTTCACACCCATATAAGAGTGTTGGTATAACTATACTCTCATACATTCCCCTCCATGGACAAGGTTCTTTGTCTCCACAAACTCCGAAGTGCTCCACTCACCCTTTTCCCCTCATCAATTCTATGATTCACCTCATCCTTCATAGACCCATCTGCTGACATGTCCACTCCCAAATATCTGAATACATTCACCTCCTCCATACTCTCTCCCTCCAATCTGATATCCAATCTTTCATCACCTAATCTTTTTGTTATCCTTATCACCTTACTCTTTCCTATATTCACTTTCAATTTTCTTCTTTTACACACCCTACCAAATTCATCCACCAACCTCTGCAACTTCTCTTCAGAATCTCCCAAAAGCACAGTGTCATCAGCAAAAAGCAACTGTGACAACTCCCACTTTGTATTTGATTCTTTATCTTTTAACCCCACACCTCTTGCCAAGACCCTCGCATTCACTTCTCTTACAACCCCATCTATAAATATATTGAACCACCACGGTGACATCACACATCCTTGTCTAAGGCCCACTTTTACTGGGAAATAGTCCCCCTCCCTCCTACACACTCTAACCTGAGCCTCACTATCCTCATAAAAACTCTTCACTGCTTTCAGTAACCTACCTCTTATTCCATACACCTGCAACATCTGCCATCATCCACCCTATCACACGCCTTTTCCAAATCCATAAAGGCCACAAAAACCTCTTTACCCTTATCCAAATACTGTTCACCTATATGTTTCACTGTAAACACTTGGTCTACACACCCCCTACCTTTCCTAAAGCCCCTTGTTCATCTGCTATCCTGCTTTCTGTCTTACTCTTAATTCTTTCAATAATAACTCTACCATACACTTTACCAGGTACACTCAACAGACTTATTCCCTATAATTTTGCACTCTCTTTGTCCCCTTTGCCTTTATACAAAGGAACAATACATGCTCTCTGCCAATCCCTAGGTACCTTACCCTCTTCCATACATTTATTAAATAATAGCACCAACCACTCCAAAACTATATCCCCACCTGCTTTTAACATTTCTATCTTTATCCCATCAATCCCAGCTGCCTTACCCCCTTTCATTCTACCCACTGCCTCACGAACTTTCCCCACACTCACAACTGGCTCTTCCACACTCCTACAAGATGTTATTCCTCCTTGCCCTATACACGAAATCACAGCTTCCCTGTCGTCATCAACATTTAACAACTCCTCAAAATATTCCCTCCATCTTCCCGATACCTCTAACTCTTCATTTAATAACTCTCTTCTCCTATTTTTAACTGTCAAATCCATTTTTTACCTAGGTTTCCTCAAATTATTAATCTCACTCCAAAACTTTTTCTTATTTTCAACAAAATTTGTTGATAACATCTCACTCACTCTCTCATTTGCTCTCTTTTTACATTGCTTCACTACTCTCTTAACCTCTCTTTTTCTCTCCATATACTCTTCCCTCCTTGCATCACTTCTACTTTGTAAAAACCTCTCATATGCTAACTTTTTCTCCCTTACTACTCTCTTTACACCATCATTCCACCAATCGCTCTTCTTCCCTCCCGCACCCACTCGCCTGTAACCACAAACTTCTGCTGAACACTTTAACACTACATTTTTAAATCTACCCCATACATCTTCGACCCCATTGCCTACACTCTCACTAACCCATCTATCCTCCAATAGTTGTTAGTGCCTTTAAAATTTGATGTTTAATTAAAAACTTAACAAAAATCAGAATACAGTGAACCCTCGGTGTTCGTGATGCTCCAAACTCGAACAATTATGTAAGTGTATTTTTGTAAGTGCTTTTGTAAGTGTATTTTTGGGGTCTAAAAGTACTAGTCTAATTTACATTATTCCTTATGGGAATAAATTCGTTTGGTAATGACACTTGAACAGCATTCTGGAACGAAAAAATCACGAAAACTGGGGGTCCACTGTAATATAAATACAGTGGTACCTCGAGTTACGATATTTTTTCGTTCGAGAATGCTGTTCAAGTGCCATTACCAAACGAATTTATCCCCATAAGGAATAATGTAAAATAGACTAGTCCTTTTACACCCCCAAAAATATATACTTACAAAAGCATTTAAAAAAATAAACTTACATAAAAGGGCGATTTTGGGGACCATCGTAACTCGAGGTACCACTGTATAGTATGTACATCAGATATGTTATAAAACAGGACAAGGTAATCAAACTTTTACTATTATTCACGTATCAATATAGTAGGTCGATTACTAGCACACAGCTCACAAACTAAGGTCTTAGGGGTCGATCTCCAGCACGATTTGAAACATTAGGACGTGTTTCCTCAAGACACCTGCTCTTCCTGTTCACCTATCAGTAAAATAGGTACCTGGGTGTTAATCGACTGATGTGGGACGCATCCTGGGACAAAACTCACCTAATTTGCCCAAAATGCTCTGTATAACAAGGATCTTTCTATATAGTAGTACGTATGTCATTGATGTCAGCTAGGCCTGTATACCTTGAACATGTCCTTGTAGTTAAATAATTATATTATTAATCATTAATTAATATATACTGAACCAAAAGTACAATTTCTCCATTAGAAGTACAGTACAATATATTCCATTTATAATGTACATGTTCAGCTGGGTAGCTGACAACTTACATCAAGAATTTTTAGTAAATGCACTAACTGAAGAGAATGAAAAAAGTAAGATTTAAGAAAGTTTTCAATTTATTATATTAAAATTCAAAATTTTTATGCAGTATAATGTAGTTTATATGTAATAAATATTGTTAGGCCCAAATGAAAGACACTAGCATGCAGTGCATTTCAGACAATGCAGTGCACATACCATTTCTATTCTGGCACTCACTGCATCCTTTGAATGTGTGTTTGCCCAATATAGAAATCCTTTCAAATTAGGAAAAGGATCCTCCACGTAGGTGCCACCAGCACCTGCAAAATAGCTTTCCTCCTCTGTGCTATCACTTGCCTCAGACTGCATTGCTGCCATTCTGATCCTTTTAGCCACACCTGTAAGAAATAACAATTTTGCACTAAGTTTATTACTAGATCACCTGGACTGAATACTAGTCACTAACTGGACATGGTACACATTTTAACCCTAAATCTTCCTCAAATTTTTTTTTTTATTTCCTTGCAAGTTTACAAAGTGGTTGACATTTTGTAGGAAGTATATTTACAGTGAGATTACAGTGAGGGTTCACAATGATTTGTAGTCCAAAGAGAGCCACTATCATGCCTTGGCATTACAGGCAGTCAAAACTTGTACGTACATTACTGAT
>WNWK01032577.1:0-21801 GCA_009830355.1 Cherax destructor
AGCAATTTACACCAATTGCCCTAGACAACCATTCATTTCCCACTCTCCTTCTAGGCAAGATGCTACATATAATTGGGACCCCTCCCTTAGACTTGATTAGCTCTATAGCTGACCTGTACTTATCCAGCAGCTCTTCTCTCCTAACCTTTCCAATATCATTTCCACCAGCACTGAGACAGATAATGGGCTTGTTCCCATTACCTGACATGATATTATCCAACCTGTTGACTATGTCACCAACACCAGCTCCAGGAAAGCACACCCTCTCTCTCACCTCCCTATTCCTATTACAGAAAGCACGGTCCATATATCTTACCTGTGAGTCACCTACCACAAGAATTCTCTTACCTCTATTAGCAGGGGAAGTAGTACCTTTACCTTCACTGCCCACTGGAGTACATTCATCCTGAATAACAGAGAAGCTATTTCCTACCTTCAAATCTTCTCTCTTAACTTTCCTTATTTTGATGCTGCTCCCATTACTGGGCACCACTCGCCACTCGCTAACCACTGAAGTACACTCGTCCTGGAGAACAGAGAATCGATTTCCTACCTTCACATCTTCTCTGTTAACCTTCTTTATCTTCCTTCTTCCTGAATTGTGAACCACTTGCCACTTAAAGCGGCTGCCACTTTCACTGTTGGTATATAACACAACGGATACCGTTATTCGCTGTTCTGGTACCTCAGTAGGTTCCAGCACTGAACCTACCTGAGGCTTCTCTCAAGTACTTATGTGTCACAGTGATGTGGGGATACATACACTTTTTAGTTCAGTGAGGATCAAGAAAAGTGAATAAGACGTTAAATGTCTTTGGTTAGTGTTTTTTGTGTGTGTGGGGGGTGGGGGGGCGAGGTTGACGTCAAATTTAAGTTCCTGTATTAATGGCTGACGAAATCCTAATAACACCATTGGACACAAACCACGGTACAGGTGGAATTAGAACCCATGGCAAGTAAATCATTTGGCCAAGTGGCCCAGTGATTCACACACTGACCTGTAGTTTTACGCCTCACTTGCCATGAGTTCTAACCCCACCCGTACCCTTTTTTCTTCCTGTAGTAGATGTGTAGATGTTAATTCCTTGAAATATTTGAGGTGAATATTTTCAAGATGACTTTGTAGAAACTACTGAGCAACTCGTCAGAAGCGTTCACTGATAGTACTGCCATATAATGCAGGACTGCAGGCAGCAGAGATTTCTTGCCCTACTTTATTGCTACGCAGGAGACGAAGCCTGCAGAGGTGGTCTCGGGTGAGCTACAGCACTGTAGATGGCGGGGGCGTTGAAGGTGGTAATGCTGTCGGGAAGGATCTCGTCACCTACGATGGAGAAGGTGAAGCGATGGAAGAGGCAAGATAGGAAGAGGAAAACTTGCATGCGGGCCTGAGGCTTCCCGACACATACTCGTTGTCCTGTGGAAATGTACTAGGCGTTACCGACTCCAGTTAACAACCATATGACCAGGGGTTGATTCAGGGGCGAGTCGAGGTGGTGGGAATGTTTCCTGGGTAGAATTGAAAATTAGGTTTGGCAATTATTCTGTTAGTGGGATGGATTGTGAAGGACCTGCCTAGTATGGGCCAAGAGGCCTGCTGCAGTGTTCCTCCTTTCTTATGTTCTTATGTTCTTATGTTCTAATACCCCCACCCCCCTGTTCACCTAACAGTAAATTAGGTAGCTGGTGTTAACAGATTGTTACGCGTTAAAACAAATTTAGGCGATTTCAACATCTGAAACATTTACATAACTGCAAAATATACAACAACATGTATGTGACTTCCTAGGATAACCTAAGAAAATCAGGCTGATTGACTTATAGCTTCTGGGATCTTAGTGATAAGAAACATCGCAAGTGTTAATCATAGCAACATGTGTTTGAGTTAGCTATGATAACCCAAAAAGATAGACGTAGTAACTTATCTTATCTGAGGCCTGAGTGAGAGGAGACATTCAGGTTTTTAAGAATATCCTGAAATAGCCAGGTTTAGATAACTAAAACCATCACACATGGCAACATACAGGTGAGGATGACTGTTATACATAACAGCGTATGTGAGTTACCCAGGATAACCCAAGTCATTCCTAATGACAGAAGACATTCAGGTTGCTGCTGGGCATAACTAGGAGTGTAGTTACTACTACAATACTTAGGATGTGTTAACAAGCCTCTGCAGGGAAGGTAAATATAAAAGTAGTAGGTAAATAAGTCGGGATCTTTGTAGTGAAGAGTTTCTTCTGATACTTTGAGCTGTATTCTCTGACGTATGGTAATACAGGGTAAGTTTAAGGTACAGATACATATAAATACAGTTACACAAATTATCATACATAGTAATATATGTGTAAATTACCTAAGGTAACCTCAAAAAAGTCAAAGTGATTTACTTCCATTGAGGTCCTTAACACCAATTAGTGGAGTGTGATTACATGGTACAGCTGTATAAGTAATCAGCTCCTCCGCCTACATTCCCTGCCATACTTCACTATAAACAAGATGCACGTACTATAATCTGTCATATCATGTGACTCACAGAACAGTACGCATGTATATTTCTAAACCTAAGGAAAATTCATGAATAATCAAGGAACAGTCATAATTAACCCTGACGATATTTTCAAGCACTACCAATACCTTCTAAAACCCTCCTGGAGGGTGTTCCGGGGGTCAACGCCCCCGCGGCCCGATCCGTGACCAGGCCTCATGGTGGATCAGGGCCTGATCAACCAGGCTGTTACTGCTGGCCGCACACAAACCAACGTGCGAACCACAGCCTGGCTGGTCAGGTACTGACTTTCAGTGCCTGTCCAGCTCTCTTTTGAAGACAGCCAGGAGTCTATTGGTAATCTTCCTTATATAACAATGAGCACATTCGACTCATTTATTTATTAGAAAGTTTCCATATAATTTCAATGTAATCTTCTATGTCACATGGCTTGTTGATGGCGATTAGATGCAGCTTAGGGCTGGCTATTACATTTCCTATTATTCTGTTTCTGGGTTTAGCCCTGGCACTTTCTCTACGACTGTGGGCACTCCTCTCCAAAGCTATTCTTCGCCTGCCCCGTCTTCCATGCTCACCCCACAAGGGGTCTTACCAAAACTCTCTTGATCTTGACGGGATACCTAAAATGAATTAATCGGTGAAACAGACTCACCTTTCGTGCAATGTTGCTAGAGTAGGAAGAGGTGGAATGAGAGGAAGTCTTCTCAAAGGACGAACGATGTCTGCGTCCTGACCATTTCTGAGAGGAACTGGTTGGTGTCACCACGCTACCTTTGAGAAGACTTCCTCTCATTTCACCTCTCGTTACTCTAGCAACATTACACGAAAGGTGAATATCACAACATACCTATTCCATAAGGAATGAAGGCCGGATTCTTTACGTATTTCCCGTCGGCGTCGAGGAAGTTTTCTGGGTCAAACTCCTGTGGGTTCTTCCATAACTTAGGGTCACTCATGGCAGCCTCTATGTTCTCCAGTAACACCGTTCCTGTATGAAAGATAACAAATCCACTCGCGGTAAAGCACACCTAAGTATACAGAGCAAGGATTTATCTTAGTTATCTGTAAAGTAGGTGCTCATGTACCCATTTATTCGCAAAATACTTTCCAATATTTACTGGTACCCGCACCCACATGCAGAAAGTACGTAGCAGTACTAAAGACGGTCACCTTTGGGAATGTCGTAGCCTGCAAACTTGCAGTCTTCTGCTGCACTGTGAATGGCGACAGCTGAAAAGCTTAAGTACCTTTGTACCTCGTGTATAGTGGCGAGTGTATAGGGCAGCCTGTTACAAAGGTGAGAAGAGGAGGTACATTATCATTAGAATTATATTCATGAGGATATCTTAATCCGTATAGGTCATTTGGTTTGAGGAGATCAGAGAATGGAGTATTATACTTTTGGGGGGGAAGAGAAAAGACACAGATTGCAAACAAGCAATACTTTATCAAGTCATATCAAAGAGTTGTTCCAGTAAAAGTTTGTCCTGCAAACAAGCTTTTCTTGGGACGAGATTTTTTTTTTCTGCAGTACATTTTTCAAGCCACAGCCTAGCGTTGGTCCAGCAAAATTTTGTCCTGCAGCCTTCCTTTCTTTACCGCTGTCGGCAGGTTGTCATTTGCATCGTGACTTCTTGGTATTTCAACCATTACAGATGTGAGATCTGCTTGCGCCTTTTTAGACACTGGAACATTAAACAAAATACGATGCTTCTTGCAACATAACTTAGGTTTGTTAAATAGAAAACCCACACACATTAAATAATAACTTTACTCAAATATATGTCAACAACTTTTTGCCTAGAAGTAATATATCCAACCTAATCCTTTTGTAGAGGGAGCATATTCTATCGTGAAAGAATCAGAAGGGACCAACTAGGGGCGAGGGGGAAGTGGAGACAGTTGAAGAATGGGTGGGGAAGATGAAAAGAATAAAGAAAAAGGAAAAGAGTCGGGGCTAACTCCAACCGCAAGGCATTTTTAGGGCATTTTAATGGTCATGTGCTGCTGCTCTCTGTCTCACACCCACTGCAAGACCGGTCACGCGATTCGGGCAAAGGCGGGAGTTGTGGTGGCCCCAAATGACACTAGGCAAGCCGCTCCACTGAACTACATAGAGAACGACCCTCCACGACAATGGCTTTTAAGGTGAGTTAGAGTGATAAAAGATAGATAAAGCATAGATGGTAATTGTTTTAAGACATTATAACGTGAAAAGTGCATGAAAAGGAGCAGGAAGAGTGCAATAGAAGAGTAAGATTGCTGGAAAATTAAGTATAAGGAGGAGGAACAGGGTCGTAAAGAGCTCTGAAGATCGTAAGGGCGTCTGATAAAGTTATCAAGGTAAGAAGTCCAGTTGTCGTGGTGTGTGTCAAGTCTGTCAAGTTGTCTGTCACAGAGTGTTTTCCAGAACACATACAAAGCTGGTATACCAGTCCTGAGGTGGAGTGACTCTCTTGTAGCATAGTCATCCCACCTCACTGGCAGCACCCAGCGTAACGCCCGGGTCTGGATACGTTTTTAGCTTCAGTGCGTTGGTCTCAGCTGCCAGTGTTAAGGCAAGGGGAGTGTAAGTGATGAGAGGCCAGATGAATGCTGTGTATAGGTGAAGCTTGGTGGCAGGACGGGCACTTCTCAGTTTATAGAGCTAAGAGAGTGCAATCCCGGCAACAGCTGTTTTGGAAGTAGTGTGAGGTTTCATACACAACCTAGAGTCAAGGTTAACTCCAAGTACGACTGTAGATTACCAAAACTATTATTCAGAGGGCTGAGGAGGGGTTGTTGAGGTGGTTCGGACATGTAGAGAGGATGGAACGAAATATAATGACTTCGAGAGTGTATAAATCTGTAGTGGAGGGAAGGCGGGGAAGGGGTCGGCTTAGGATAGGTTGGAGGGAGGGGGGGTGGTAAAGGAGGTTTTGTGTGCGAGAGGCTTGGGCTTCCAGCAAGCATGCGTGAGCATGTTAGATAGGAGCGAATGGAGGCAAATGGTTTCTAGGACTTGACGTACTGTTGGAGTGTGAGCAAGATAACATTTATGAAGGGATTCAGGGAAACCGGCAGGCCGGACTTGAGTCCTGGAGGTGGGAAGTACAGTGCCGGTACTCTGAAGGAGGGGTGTTAATGTTGCAGTTTTATAACTGTAGTGTAAGCGCGCCTCTGGCAAGACAGTGATGGAATGAATGATGGTATTTGGGTTCAGGCATGTCATTTGTATAGAGAATATGGAGTGTAGGAGAGAGCACGGAGCCTTGTGGAACTCCTGCATGAAGGGTGAAGTAGTCAGAGTAGTTGTTTCTGAACTTTATACACACAGTTCGGCATCAAGGAAGTTACATACTAATTTAGTCATATTGACTGGAAAATCAAAAGAGTTACAGATCTTGTACTTTAATCCGTAGTGCCAGACAGTGTCGAAACTTAATCCTAGTCCACCTGATATCGCCCGCTACTTACTCGTCCGCGTCGGAGTAGCTTGGTAGTCTGTCCCTGCCGACGACCTGGTCCAACTCCTGCTGAACTCTCTGTTGGATGGCTGGGTGCTTGGCTACCAGGTACACTCCCATGGTCAGGGTGCCTGAGGTGGTATCCATCCCGGCCGCAAACATATCAAATACCACTGCTTTCATCTCGTGGACTGGAAATAACAGAAAGATCAGGTCAGTGAAAAGAGGTTTTGACTCACGATTTCAATCGTGTCATTGCCATTGCAATCGTGTCATTACGATTTCGTGAGTCGTGATGACGGCTTTGAGGGGACTTGAGCTAGAATTCGTCACGGCCACGCTGGCGGGAGATTCGTCTGTAAAAACTTGCATTTGTGGTCACAGTGGTGCCTATGCTAACCCCCTTATGGTGTATAAATATACCTAGTTGAATTAATCATATTGTAGCCAGCTGGTCCAGTGGCTAGCGCGTCGGTCTGGAGTTTTATGAGTCTCTGACCGCGGGTTCTATCCCCACCCGTGGTATGGTCTAAAAGAGGTTTTTGTGCACAGAGAAAATGCACTTGGGAGAGAGAAGGTTATGAAGACGTTTCGGCCCGATTTAGATCTATGTGCAGGTTATTTGTGTATTGATAAATTAGACACATGTGCAACACTTGGGAATCTTTATTGAGGAAACGTTTCGCCACCCAGTGGCTTCATCAGTCCATACAAAGGAGAATGGGGAAGAACAGGAGGAGTTTGAGGTGGTCAGTCCCTCAACCTTGAGTCGATATATATATATATATATATATATATATATATATATATATATATATATATATATATATATATATATATAAAAACACGTCGGCCGTTTCCCACAGAGGCAGGGTGACCCAAAAAGAAAGAAAAACTTTCACCATCACTCATACATAATCACTGTCTTTCCAGAGACGTTCAGATACGACAGTTTAGAAGTCCCTCCAAACTGCCAATATCCCAAATCCTCCTTTAAAGTGCAGTCATTGTACTTCCCATTTCCAGGACTCAAGTCCGGCTAACCGGTTTCCCTGAATCCCTTCACAAAATATTACCCTGCTTACACTTCAACAGATCGTCAGGTCCCAAAAACCATTCGTCTCCATTCACTCCTATCTAACACGCTCACTCATGCTTGCTGGAAGTCCAAGCCCCTCGCCCTAAAAAACCTCCTTTATTCCCTCCCTCCAACCTTTCGAGGACGACCCCTACCCCGCCTTCCTTTCCCTACAGATTTATACGTTCTCCAAGTCATTCTACTTTGTTCCATTCTCTGTAAATGACTAAACCGCCTTAAAAACCCTTCTTCAGCCCTCCGAATAATACTTTAAGTAACTCCACACCTCCTCCTAATTTCCACACTCCGAATTTTCTGCATAATATTTACACCACACATTGCCCTTAGACAGGACATCTCCACTGCCTCCAGCCTCCTCCTCGCTGCAGCATTTGCAACCCATGCTTCACACCCATATAAGAGTGTTGGTACCACTATACTTTCGTACATTCCCCTCTTTGCCTCCATGGATAACGTTTTATGTCTCCACAGATACCTCAACGCACCACTCACCTTTTTCCTTCATCAATTCTATGGTTAACCTCATCCTTCATAAACCCATCCGCTGACACGTCAACTCCCAAATATCTGAGAACATTTACTTCTTCCATAATCCCTCTCTCCAATGTGATATCCAATTTTTCTTTACTTAAATCATTTGATATCTTCATCACTTTACTCTTATCTATGTTAACTTTCAACTTTTTGCCTTTACACACTCTCCAAAATTTGTCCAATAACCTTTGCAACTTTTCTTTAGAAACTCCCAAAAGCACAGTATCATCAGCAAAAAGTAACTGTGTCAACTCCCATTTTGCATTTAATTCTCCATAATTTAATCCCACCCCTCTCCCCAACACCCTAGCATTTACTTCTTTTACAACCCCATCTATAAATATATTAAACAACCATGGTGACATTACACATCCCTGTCTAAGACCTACTTTTACCGGGAAGTAATCTCCCTCTCTCCTACACACCCTAACCTCAGCCTCACTATCCTCATAAAATCTCTTTACAGCCTTCAGTAACTTACTACCTATTCCATACACTTGCAACATTTGCCACATTGCTCCCCTATCCACTCTATCATATGCGTTTTCTAAATCCATAAATGCAATGAAAACTTCCTACCTTTATCTAAATACTGTTCACATATATGCTTCACTGTAAACACTTGATCTACACATCCCCTACCCACTCTAAAGCCTCCTTGCTCATCTGCAATCCTACTCTCTGTCTTACCTCTAATTATTTTAATAGTAACCCTACCATACACTTTACCTGGTATACTCAGTAAACTTATTCTTCTATAATTTTTACAATCTCTTTTGTCCCCCCTTCCCTTTATATAAAGGAATTATACACGCTCTTTGTCAATCCCTAGGTACCTTCCCCTCTTTCATACATTTATTAGACAAAAATACCAACCACTCCAGCACTATATTACCCCCTGCTTTTAACATTTCTGTCATGATCCCGTCAGTTCCAGTTGCTTTACCTCCTTTCATTCTACGTAATGCCTCACGCACCTCCCCCACACTCACATCCTGCTCTTCTTCACTCCTAAACGATGTTGTACCTCCCTGGCCAGTACATGAAATTACCGCCTCTCTTTCTTCATCGACATTTAAAAGTTCCTCAAAATATTCCCGCCATCTACCCAATACTTCCAGCTCCCCATCTACTAACTCCCCTACTCTGTTTTTAACTGACAAATCCATTCGTTCCCTAGGCTTTCTTAACCTGTTCATCTCACTCCAAAAAAAATTCTTATTCTCAGCAAAATTTCTTGTCAGTGCCTCTCCCACTCTATCATCCGCTCTCCTCTTGCACTCTCTCACCACTCTCTTCACCTTTCTTTTACTCTCCATATACTCTGCCCTTCTTATATCACTTCTGCTTTGTAAAAAGCTCTCATAATCTTAACCTGTAAATAAAGAAGGGAAACTTTACCTAACCTTGTAAGACCATGTGAAGAGAGAGAGAGAGAGAGATAGAGAGAGAGAGAGAGAGAGAGAGAGAGAGAGAGAGAGAGAGAGAGAGAGAGAGAGAGAGAGAGAGAGAGAGAGAGAGAGAGAGCTAACGTAGGTAACAGCTCTTAGCTTGTAAATAAAGTTAGGAATTTTAACCTAACCTTGTGCTACCGTTGGTTGTGGATCTCAATGCTAAAGTGGGTAAAAATGTTGTGGAGGGAGTAGTAGGTAAATTTGGGGTGCCAGGGGTAAATGAAAATGGGGAGCCTTTAATTGAGCTATGTGTAGAAAGGGGTTTGGTAATAAGTAATACATATTTTATGAAAAAAAGAGGAAAAATAAGTAAACAAGGTATGATATAGCACGTAAGGAAAGTCGTTTGTTGGATTATGTATTGGTGGATAAAAGGTTGATGGGTAGGCTTTAGGATATACATGTTTATAGAGGGGCAACGGATATATCGGATCATTATTTAGTTGTATCTGCAGTTAGAGTAAGAGGTAGATGGGACACATGTCAACACCAAGTAAGAGAGAGGTGAAAGTTTATAAACTAAGGGAAGAGGAAGTTAGGGTGAGATATAAGCAACTATTTGCAGAAAGGTGGGCTAGTGCAAGTATGAGTAGTGGGGGTTGAAGAGGGATGGGATAGTTTTAAAAATGCAGTATTAGAATGTGGGGCAGAAGTTTGTGGCTATAGGAGGAAAGATGAGTGATTGGTAGAATGATGAAGTAAAGGGTGTGATAAAAGAAAGGTAGCTTATGAAGGTTATAGTTATATATATATATATATATATATATATATATAACTAAAAGCTACTTATTATCACCATGCTCAGTAAGCCTCGCCTAAAACCTCTTATCCTCAACCTTCGAGACACCTACCTTGATAATGAGTAGTCAAAAGTTGAATCTATATTTTCATATGGTTGTCTTGCATATATATATATGTCGTGCCGATTAGGTAAAACTGGTCAATTAGTAAGAACTCATTTAAAATTAAGTCTTTTCAAAATTTTTCTTTTATACGTTTAAATATATATATTTTTTTCAATTATGTTCATGTAAAATTTTTTAATTTTGAACCAAAATAATCTTAGAAAACTTACCTAACTTATTATAACAAGCGTAATTTAATTTAGCCTAACCCAACTAAATATATTTTAGATACTTTTACAATAATTTAATAATTAACAAACACAATAAAATATATTTTTTTCGTTAGGTTCAGAAGGATTTTTGCGAAATTATTGCATACACAAATTTTTGCTTGTCTTATATGGCAAGATGAGCGTTGCTATTTAAGCCAAAATCGCAAGTTTTACCTAATCGGCACGACATATATATAATATAATGAAGTATTAAAAATGCCTGCCAGTGCCCGAACGTATGTCACTTACTGTTGAATATAGACTTTTCTCCAACATGGCTCTGTACTTCTTTAAGAAAAATAGATGCGAATGAATGATTGATGTCGCAGTCTTCATTGGATATGAAATTATTTACTTCTTCCTGAGGAAAAATGAATAATAAGAATAACAATATCAGTATTGATGATTATGATAATAATAATAAAATTAATAATAATAATAATAATATTAATAATAATAATAATAATAATAATAATAATAATAATAATAATAATAATAATAATAATAACAATAACAATAATAAGTGTACATAAGAACAGAAGACATGTCAAGTGTACTCTCTGTGGACTGAACCAAGATGCCCTCCAATGAGCAACTTTACCAGCAGCTTAAGGAGTAACTAAGGGTGGCTAAGCTTGAGATATGGCGATTGACGGAGGAAAACAAGAGGATTCGTAGTAATGCTCCTGTTGTGAGTCCTCAGGTCAAGAAGAAAACCTGGGCAGTGGCCGGACAGCATGGAACGAAGTTGAAGATCAAGAGGATGAATGGAGAGGTAGAAACGATGAAGAAGCAAGAGACTGATGTGGAAAGTTTGAACTCTTTCTCTGTGCTACCAGACGAATGTGAGTTGACTACTGGGAACATCACAATGAAGAATAACAGGGAAGGTAAGAATATTGTCCTTGTTGGGAACAGTAAGATTAGGTACATGGATAGGGTCTTCTGCTTGAAGGTTAGGAGTAGGAGACAGAGGGTGTGCTTCCCTGGAGCTGGGCTGGAGGATACTGTTAACCGGCTTGACAACATCATGTATGGTAATGGGATCAATCCTATTATCTGCCTCAGTGCTGGAGGCAATGATGTAGGCAAGCATAGAAGTGAGGATTTAGTTAGAAGGCATAGGGCAGCATTAGACATTATTAGGAATAAGGGAGGGAGCCCTGTTATATGTGGCATTATAGCAAGAAGGGTGTTGGAAATGAATGGCTGTCCAGAGCGATTGGTATAAATTGCTGGTTGGACAAACACTGTAAGGATAATGCAGTACCATTCATTGATAACTGGGACCACTTCTATGGCAGTAATGACATGTATACCAGGAATAGGGTTCACTTATCCAGGGCAGGTGTGAGTTTTTTCACTACCTCAGTTGAGGATGTTGTTAGGGCTTTAAACTAGGATTAGTTATAGGTGTGGGTTTAGGAATGAGTGTCGAAATATTGATTTGGGTTTTGATATCATAAATCTTATCAATAACAGTCATCGAGTAACACAGGGTAATGATAGTAACAGAAATTATTGAAAAGAAAAGCTGAATAGGAAAAAAGGTTCATAAGAAAAAACATATTAATGTATTTTATACTAACAGTCGAAGCACCAGAAATAAACTTAATGAATTACGTTTGGTATCATGTGCTGAGAACTTTGATGTCATTGCAATAACTGAAACATGATATAATTTAAAGAGTCGGGATATGATTGCTGAGTGTCATATTCAGGGGTTTAAGTTGTTCCATGCAGATAGATATAACGGGAAAGGGGGTGGAGTTGCATTATATGTACGAGAAAATATAAATTGTTGCATAAAAACAGGTATAAAAATAGATGGATCAGTAACAGAATCTGTTTGGGTAGAGTTTCTAGAAAGTCAAGAAAAATGTACATAAATGGTATACATTACCGACAAGATGAAAATTAGACACATGTCCAACATCTGGGTATCTTTATTGTAGACGTTTCGCCATCCAGTGACTTTATCAATACAAATTATTTTGTATATATTTCTACTCTCTTCAGATTATGTCCTAGAATTTGTATTGATAAAGCCACTGGAGGGCGAAACGTCTACATGAAAGATACCCAGATGTTGCACATATGTCTAATTCTTCATCAAGGTCAAGAAAAACTGATTGTAGGTGTAATATACCGACCTCCAGGCTTGGATCACGATACAGGGAGACTTCTTCGGGATGAAATTGTTAGGGCTTCTAGACACAATAACGTAGTGATAGTAGGGGATTTTAACTTTAGTCAAATTGACTGGACTTCTTTGAGCGGTAATCTGGAATCTAGTGACTTTATGGAAGCAGTTCAGGACTGTTTTCTGGAGCAGTGTGTCACACAGCCTACCAGGGGTAATGATTTGCTAGACCTAGTCTTGTCAAATAAAGAAACCCTCGTAAACAATCTGCAAATCACTGAAGAACTTGGCTCAAGTGATCACAAATCCATTACTTTTAATATTACCTGGGAGTACCAGAATAAGGATAAGTCCCCGATTTTCGTTCTGCCGATTATAATGGACTTAGGGAACACCTGTCTAATCTCGATTGGGGTAATCTAGCTAATGATTTTATTGACGATGATCAGACTTAAGATTATGAAGGGATCTGCGTTTATGATTTTTTTCTTAATAATGTACAACGTGCTCAGAGCATATATATATTCTCCAAAGAGAAATTAGGTCAAATAATAACGATCCCAATGGGTTAACAGGAGGCTAAAGCATCTATTAGGAGAGAAAAGAGGAATTTATAGGCGCATCAAAGGAGGAGAGATTAACTTTATTGACCAATATGTTCAGTTTAAAAGAGAAGTAAAAAAGGGGATTAGAAAGGCTAAACATGACTATAAAATTAGAGTTGCTAATTAATCAAAGACTAATTCAGAAGGGTTCTTTCAAGTGTATAGGACGAAGGTGAGGGAAAAAGTAGGACCTCTGAAAATTGGGAATGGACAGCTGACGGATAACGAACTGGAAATGTGTTCTCTATTTAATGACTATTTTTTGTCAGTCTTTACACAAGAAGACGTAAATGAGATTCCAGAAATTAACAATTATTCAGTTCCTGAAGAATTCAAATTAACTAATATTACTGTCACGAGGGACATGGTTATCAAACAGATAGATAAACTGAAGCAAAATAAGTCAACGGGACCCGACGAGTTGTTTTCCAGGGTACTTAAAGAATGCAAAATGGAACTTAGTCAGCCATTAACGAATGTGTTTAATACGTCCATCCTAACTGGTGTTGTGCCAGAGATGTGGAAGATAGCTAATGTAGTTCCTATATTCAAATCAGGGGATAAGTCAATTCCATCAAATTACCGTCCAATCAGCCTGACGTCTATTGTTGGCAAATTATTAGAATCAATTATAGCTGATATTATTAGAAGTCACCTTGAAGAGCATAATTTGATTAATGAATCTCAGCATGGGTTCACGAGAGGTCGTTCCTGCCTGACAAATTTACTGACGTTCTTCAATAAAACATTTGAGGCAGTAGACAGTGATAAAGAATATGATATTGTTTATTTTGGTATCAGTAAGGTCTTCGATAGAGTACCTCACAAAAGACTCATAAGAAAAGTGGCAGCTCATGGTATAGGAGGTAAAGTTCTAGCATGGATAGAGACATGGCTTACCAATAGAAAACATAGAGTTTCCATTTATGGGGTCAAATCTGAATGGGAGATTAATCACTAGTGGCGTTCCACAAGGATCAGTTTTAGGCCCATTGTTGTTCATAATTTACATTAATGACCTTGATGAAGGAATTACAAGTGACATGAACAAATTTGCTGATGATACAAAAAGAGGCAGTATGATTCATTCTGAGGAGGATACCAATGAACTCCAGGAGGATTTGGACAAATAAATGTCTTGGTCTGAAAAGTGGCAGATGAAGTTCAATGTGGACAAGTGTAAAGTCCTAGTCCTTGGTAATGAAAATAACCCTCGAAGTTATAAACTAGGTGAAGTAGAGCTTGACCATGCTGCATGCATGGTCACATGCAACATTCTCTACCTGACCCAACATTCTCCACCTGACTAAATCTTATAAATACTCTTGTACCTTTCACCCAGGTAGATCTGTTTGTGACTTGATAAAGCCCACTGCGTGGGCGAAACGTTGTCAATAAAGGATCACATTATACTGCTTATGTGTTTATATTTCCATTGTGTCGGTATTTTATACCATTTATTTCCATCGTTCCTCCTTTCTTACGTACTTTACTTCACTACCGTCGGCAAGTGCTCCATTGGGATCTCGTCTTAAAACTGTTGAGAAAATTCACGATTTCTCCAAGACATCTTACCTTGACGAATCTGACGATTTTTTCGATCGACTTCGTGGCACTCCTTAAGACGGGCAGGTAGCTGACCGTTTTTGACAACCCGGGGACGAAGAAGATGGGATGAAAACTGCTCGTTTGAGCCGGCGCCAGGAAGGTTTCAATGATCTTGTTTACCTTGGCATCATCGAAGGTAAACCTCTTGCCCATCACCATCCCCCATAAGGTGTTCACCACAGACCGATTGAACAGACGCTGCAGGATACACGTTGAGTCTGGTTAGTGACATATGAAACAGCGTAGGCCATTATTATAACGTTTACCCTAAAGTTATCTTAAATCAAGATGAATATGATGATAGTGATATAAAACACTGACATGTTGATAAGCAAGACACATGTGCGAAAGTCAGGTATCTTCATTCCGAAACGTTTCGCCTACACAGCAGGCTTCGTCAGTCAAATGCAGAGGCGGCAGCAAACACAGAAAAGTTTATTTAATCAGTCCATCTCCCTCGAAGACGAAGTTTTGAGGTGGTCAGTCCCTCAGCCTGGAGAAGAGTTCTGCTCCATAGTCTGGAACAGTGTGGGCGAAACGTTTCGGAATATAGATACCCAACTGTTAGGTGAAAGGACACAAGTGCAACTAATGTGACATTTTAGTATTGCATAGTTGTTTATAGTTGCTCTTGTGTCCTTTTACCTTTCATATTGTCAGTAATTCTACCAACATTAATACAATTATCAAAAGGGGTGAAACGTCATAAAAATAAAAGGTAAAAAATAACCCACACATTAGAGAAACTTATGACGACGTTTCAGTTCGACTTGGACCATTTACAAGTCACACTGACACACGAGAGTGAGGGAGCCAGTATATATAGGCGAGGGGGACAGGGAGGGGACATAGAGGGGAATAAAGAAGGAAGTGGAGAAATGTGCATGAATTATATACAATACCGACAAGATGAAAATTAGACACATGTGCAACATCTGGGTATCTTTATTGTAGACGTTTCGCTCTCCAGTGGCTTCATCAGTACACATTCAGGGACAAATGGAAGACAGTAGAACTATATACAAATGAGGTAATGAGTCCCTCAGTCTTGGAGGTGGTGTGAAGATCACTGTAGTCGTGAAGAATCTGGAGCACAGGCAAGAAGGCTGGCGCTTATATACTGGCGTCAGGGGGTAAGGGATGGGTAGCAGATGAAGGCATAGTCACTGGTAGGCAGGATTTCCCAGTGGAAGTAGGTCATACCCGAGGGACGGGTTAGTAGTAGTAGTAGTGAAGAATGTTATGTAGATGTCCTCTGTCCAGTGGCTTGTCGGTATTGTATACCGACAAGCCACTGGAGGGAAACGTCTACAATAACGATACCCAGATGTTGCACATGTGTCTAATTTTCATCAGAAGTATTGTGATTTTTTTTTGGTATAATGACATCTTACATTTGTATGTGACTCTTAATACATTCTTCGCCTCACTGTTAACCAAACTAAAAGTGGGTTTTCTATCAGATGAAAATTCCACAGCCACTGGAAAGTAACGAAGTGTTAAAGGAGGACATGGGTTATAAAGAGACGTGGTGGAAGCTTGATCCTCCGTCTGCTGAGCGAGATAGTATCTTACTATCTTGTATCCTCCTCCCTGTGGCAGAGATAGTATACGAGAAAACCCCCTTTTTCTCACGAGTGTCGGGTATGTGGTAGGTGTTACTAGACGGGCTGGGAAGGTAAGCTGAGAGTCTTGTAGAATTAAAGTTACAATAACGTAGCTGGAACGCTTTACAAATAATACAAATGTTGACTGGGTATTTTGTTTTTAAATTTCCTTTCGAAAAGTGTTGGTTATATGTGAGGAGTCTTGTGCAGGGAAGGTTGGGAGAGTTGAAGATTACCTTGTCTGAAGGTTGTGTTTCTTGATGTAATTGAGTTGTACAGTGTGTTGTGATGTGATGTGACACAACAAAACTGAATCACACTTAGCTCACAATTTTATCATTATCATCATCATTATTACCATCACCTAAACCAGCTACCATTAAGATCATCACCTCAGCCAACTACCATCAATACTATTTTCATCAATGCATCTTAAGTTGTCAGCGTCACCCAAATCAACCATCATCCACGTCACAATAACCTCAAATACCTACAGTACCTTCCCTGTAATCAACCATCATCACCCCTCTCCATCACAATCATCACCCCTTACCATCATGGCAATGGGCTGACCCTGCTGCTGCTGGATGTGGTCCAACAATTCAGTCACCTCCTTCATGATCATGGGTTCACAGCTGGTCTTACCGAACCCGAAGTCCCGAAGGTGGCGCAGTACGAACCTCCGGACTTCTTGCCACTTCTTGCCGTTCCCACCAATAATACCTGAAGATGGGAGTGAGCTTGTGAAGCTTGTAAACATAACTGTCAGTGTGTGAATACACACTAAATTATCAGTCATGGGGAAGACAAAAGGGAATGTATGGGTTTAATTCAGGATCTGTATGGGTTAGAGTAAGGGATGTGAGAGGTGGGTAATAGTAAGTGTTTATGCACCTGGGGAAGACAGGAGTGTATAGAAGATATATTCTGGGAGGTGTTAAATAAGTATTTAGGAAGTTTTGGACCGAGAAATTAATTGTTGTGGGAGACCTAAATGTTAAAGTGGGAGGAGAAACTGTTGTAGAGGGCATAGTAGGTAAACAGGGGTAAATGATAATTGGGGCCTCTAATTGAGCTATGCAGGGAAAAAGGTTTGGTAATAGACAATTTGTATTTTAAGAAAAATAGGATAAATAAGAATATGAGATATGATATTGACGTAATGATAAAAGTTTGTTGGATGAGCATATTTTAAGAGAAACGACAAATATATCACATCATTAGTTTGTGGTAGCTACTGTAGGAATAAGAGGTAGATGGGGCACAAGCGAAGTGAAAGTTTATAAATTAAAAGGGGAGACAGCGTATTATGTAAGTAACTATTGGGAGAAAGAATATGGGTAGTATGGGATAGATTTATGAATGTAGTGTTAGAAATGTGCAGCAGGGTTAGTGGGTATGAGTGTGCAGCAGGAGTTAGTGGTATGAGAGGTGTGCAGCAGGAGTTAGTGGGTATGAGAGAGTGTGCAGCAGGGTTAGTGGGTATGAGTGTGCAGCAGGAGTTAGTGGGTATGAGAGAGTGTGCAGCAGGAGTTAGTGGGTATGAGGAGTGTGCAGCAGGGTTAGTGGGTATGAAGAGTGTGCAGCAGGAGTTAGTGGTATGAAGAGTGTGCAGCAGGAGTTAGTGGGTATGAGAGAGTGTGCAGCAGGGTTAGTGGGTATGAAAAGTGTGCAGCAGGAGTTAGTGGGTATGAGAGAGTGTGCAGCAGGGAGGGTTTGAAATTAAGGAGTAGTGGATGAAAGTGTGCAGCAGGAGTTAGTGGTATGAGAGATGTGCAGCAGGAGTTAGTGGGTATGAGGAGTGTGCAGCAGGAATTGAGTAGGTATGAGTGTGCAGCAGGAGTTAGTGGGTATGAAAGTGTGCAGCAGGAAATTGAGTGGGTATGAAAGTGTGCAGCAGGAGTTAGTGGGTATGGGGAGTGTGCAGCAGGAGTTAGTGGGTATGAGGGTGTGCAGCAGGGTTAGTGGTATGAGTGTGCAGCAGGAGTTAGTGGGTATGAAAGTGTGCAGCAGGAGTTAGTGGTATGAGTGTGCAGCAGGAGTTAGTGGGTATGAGAAGTGTGCAGCAGGAGTTAGTGGTATGAAAGTGTGCAGCAGGAGTTAGTGGGTATGAGAGAGTGTGCAGCAGGAGTTAGTGGTATGAGAGTGTGCAGCAGGAGTTAGTGGGTATGAAAGTGTGCAGCAGGAGTTAGTGGGTATGAGGAGTGTGCAGCAGGAGTTAGTAGGTATGAGAAGTGTGCAGCAGGAGTTAGTGAGGTATGAGAAGTGTGCAGCAAAGTTAGTGGGTATGAGAGAGTGTGCAGCAGGAGTTAGTGGGTATGAGGAGTGTGCAGCAGGAGTTAGTGGTATGATAGAGTGTGCAGCAGGAGTTAGTGGGTATGAGGAGTGTGCAGCAGGAGTTAGTGGGTATGAGAAGTGTGCAGCAGGAGTTAGTGGGTATGAAAGTGTGCAGCAGGAGTTAGTGGTATGAGGAGTGTGCAGCAGGAGTTAGTGGGTATGAAATGTGCAGCAGGTTAGTGGGTATGAGAGAGTGTGCAGCAGGAGTTAGTGGGTATGAAAGTGTGCAGCAGGAGTTAGTGGTATGAGAAGTGTGCAGCAGGAGTTAGTGGTATGAGAGAGTGTGCAGCAGGATTAGTGGGTATGAGAGAGTGTGCAGCAGGAGTTAGTGGGTATGAGGAGTTGCAGCAGGGTTAGTGGTATGAAGAGTGTGCAGCAGGGTTAGTGGGTATGAGGAGTTCAGCAGGGTTATTATGAAGAGTGTGCACAGGGTTATGGGTATGAAAAAGTTGCAGCAGGGAGTGGGTATGAAAGTTGCAGCAGGATTAGTGGTATGAGATTCGCGGGTTAGGGTATGAAATTGCAGCAGGAGTTAGTGGGTATGAAAGTGTGCAGCAGGAGTTAGTGGTATGAAAGTGTTCAGCAGGGTTAGTGGGTATGAAAAGTGGCACAGGGTTTGGGTATGAGAGTTGCAGCGGGTTTGGTATGAAAGTTCAGCAAATTATGGTATAGGTTGCACAGGATTAAAGTATGAGAGTTCAGCAAGGTTAGTGGGTATGAGATTTATACAGGAATTGGGTAGAGTTTACAGGGTGTGGGTATGAAGAGTTGCACAGGGTTAGTATGAAGTATGCAGCAAGTTGGTGGTATGGGGAGTTAACCAGGAAATTGGGTATTAGAAAAGTTCAAGGATTATGGTATAGGAATGCACAAATTATGGTTTATGAGAGTTCAGAAATTAGTAGGTATGAAAGTTGCACAGGGTTAGTGGTATGAGAATGTGCAGCAGGAGTTAGTGGGTATGGAGAATGTCAGCAGGGTTATGGTATGAAAGTGTGCACAGGAGTTAGTGGTATAGAAGTATGCAGCAGGAGTTAGTGGTATGAGGAGTGTGCAGCAATTAGGGGTATGAGGAGTTGCAGCAGGATTAGTGGGTATGAGGGAGTGTGCAGCAGGGTTAGTGGGTATAAAGAAGTTGCAGCAGGAGTTAGTGGGATGAGAGTGTGCAGCAGAATTATTATAAAGTTGCAAGGATAGTGGTATAAAGTGTAACAGGGTTAATGGTATAGGGGTTGCACAGGAGTTATGTATGAAAGTTCACAATTAGAGGTATGAGGATGTAAGCAAATTAGTGGTATGAGGATTTGGAGGAGTTAGTGGGTATGAAAAAATTCAGCAGGAGTTAGTGGTATGAAGAAGTGTGCACAGGGTTATGGTATGAGAGGTTGCAGCAGGGTTAGTGGGTATGAAGTGTCAGCAGGGTAGTAGGTATGAGAGTTGCACAGGGGGAAAAGGTATAGTGTCAGCGGGGATTGGGAGTATAAAATTACAAAATTAAGTGGGTATGAAGAGTTGCACAGGGTTAGTGGTATGAAGTTGCAACAGGAGTTTGGTATGAGAAAGTTCACAGGAGTTAGTGGGTATGAAAGTTGCACAGGAGTTAGTGGATGATGTGCAGCAGGAATTATGGTATGAAGGGGTTGCACAGGGATTATGGGTATAGAAAGTATGCAAGGAAAAAAAGGGTATAAAAGGGTGCACAGGGATTAGTGGTATGAGGGAGTTGCACAGGGTTAGTGGTATGAAGTTGCAGCAGGGTTAGTGGGTATGAGGAGTTCAAGGGTTAGTGGGATGGTTTTCACAAAATTAAATGGAAATATAAATGAACAGGAAATTAGGGGTATAAAAAAGAGTTGCAAGATTAATAAAAAATGTCAACAAGGAGTTAAAAATTTATGAAAAAGTTACAAATTAAAAGAGAAAAAGTTGCACAGGAGTTAGTGGTATGAGTGGCAGCAGGAGGGAAAAAGGGTGATTGGTGAAAAGAAGAATAAAGATCGTGGTAAAAAAAAGAATGAGTTAGCATAGACAAGTAGACTAGAGTATCAATATTTATTATGGGGCAACGGGTGCTTGGCAAAAACCTCGCCAAAGGAAGGAGTCAGATGTAAGACAAATGACTAGAAAGGTGTTTGTTATCACACATATGGTAAATGAAGGAAGCGTGTGAGGTTTTCCCGAAGTTGGAATAGGAGAGGTCAAAGTTATGCACAGAGTGAACCTCAGGTTAGTGCCAGATGGAGAGACTAGTCATTATAATGGAGATGACTAGACTGGTCCCCCTGTGTCACCTCACAGTGGAAAGTGAGGTAGAAAATAGCTGGTTAAAGTTATCATCCTGTGGCATATTTTGGAGGTAGCAGTGGACCACACGGGTGAGACAGCGTCTCACAACAACTACCAGGGACTCCCACTCACCAGGGACACCCACACCAGGATTATACAAATTGGATTCATTTACAATTAATAAAATTTTGGAAGAATTTAAAATGCATTAGACAAGTATAAACGGCGACAGGTCCATGACTACCTACCTACCTCATCGTGAAAAAAGTCAGGTGTTGTTACTTGACCGAGGTCATTTTACGCCTATCTGTGGATCTTTTATTTTTACAGTTCCTTGATAATGTCAGAAATCACGAAAGAGCTTATTGCACAGATATATATATATATATATTTTATATATATATATATATATATATATTTTTTTTTTATTAAACATCGGCCGATTCCCACCAAGGCAGGGTGGCCCGAAAAAAAAAACTTTCATCATCATTCACTCCATCACTGTCTTGCCAGAAGGGTTTCTTTACACTACAGTTATAAAACTGCAACATTTACCCCTCTTCAATTCCGGCACTGTACTTCCCATCTCCAGAACTCAAGCCCGGCCTGCCGTTTCCCTGAATCCCCATAAATGTTACTTTGCTCACACTCCAACAGCCCTCAAGTATTAAAACCATATGCCTCCATTCACTCCTATCAAATACGCTCACACATGCTTGCTGGAAAACCAAGCCCCTCGCACACAAAACTTCCTTTACCCCCCCTCCAACCTTTCCTAGGCCGGCCCCTACCCCGCCTTCCCCCCACTACAGATTTATACACTCTCAAATCACTCCCCTTTCGTTCCATTCTCTCTACATGTCCAAACCACCTCAACAACCCCTCCTCAGCTCTGGACAATCTTTTGGGGAAACCCCCCCCTCTAATTTAAACTCCCAATTCTCTGCATTATATTCCCACACATTGACCTCCCCACATGACATTCCCTGCCTCCAGCCTTCTCCTCCCTTTCAACATTCATCACCCATCCACACCCATATAAACGTTGGTATAACT
>WNWK01032578.1:0-21801 GCA_009830355.1 Cherax destructor
AAACTACTGTTATTACGCCCTACATCATATTTGAATACTTATTTATCCTCTTTCTTAAAATATTTTACCTATAAAAACCCCCTTTCTATACAAAGTTCAATCAAAGGGCCCCATTCCCATTTACCCTGGCCCCCAAATTACCTACCACACCCCCACATGTTTCTCCCACTTTAGCATTTAGGTCCCCTACCACAATTACTCTCTACTTGGTTCAAAAGTTCCTTACATTCGCTAACATCTCCCAAAATCTCTCTCCCTCTACACCCAGTGCCAGTGTCTGACAAGTTATATAAAATGGTATACAATACTAGTGAAATACAACACCAGTGGTATTGTATACCACTGGTATTGTATACCATTTAGGACCAGGAAGAGTGTTGTCATGTGTTTAATTTATCAATTTGTTGGTTCCCCGGGAACTATTGATCTAAATTCTGGTTAGTCTTGCTGTGCTGGCTAGGTGAAGAACATAAGAAAGAAGGAACACTGCAGCAGCCCTACTGGCCCATGCGAGGCATGTCCAATTCTCCCACCGACTTAAGCCAATGTCTTGACATGTTCAGGTCAGTCATATTCATTAAGGGAGGAGCTCGGCATCTGACCTAGTAGCAAAGCTAGTCAGGTCCAACTCACACCCACTCATGTATTTATCCAGCCTTTTTTTTAAAACTACACAACGTTTTTAGCTTCTATGATGGTACTCAGGAGTTTGTTCCACTCATCCACAACTCTATTACCAAACCAGTGCTTTCCTATATCCTTCCTGAATCTGAATTTTTCCAATTTAAGACCATTGCGTGAGTCTTGTCAATACTAGATATTTTTAGCACGCTATTTACATCCCATTTATTAATTCCTGTTTCCATTTATACACCTCAATCATATCCCCCAATCTACCCCTTTTCTAGAGAGTGCAGATTCAGGGCCTCCAGTCATCCTCATAGGGAAGATTTCTGATACATGGGATCAACTTAGTCATCCTCCTTGTACGTTTTCCAGAGCATTTATATCCATTCTGTAATAGGTGACCAAAACTGTGCAGCATAATCTAGATGAGGCCTAACCAAGGATATATAGAGTTGAAGAACAACCTGAGGACTCCTATTATTTATGCTTCTTGATATGAAGCCAAGGATTCTGTTAGCTTTATTGCCAACATTTGCACTGCTGTCTTGGTTTTAGATTACTACTAACCGAACCCTAAATCCTTTTCGCAATCAGTAACATTAAGATCTACATTATTTAGTTTATATGTGGCATGGTTATTGTCCTGTCCAATGTTTAGAACTTTGCATTTGTCTATATTAAACTGCATCTGCCACTTCTCCGACCACTGCATCAGTCTATGAAGGTGCTGATGTGAACAATGTTGTTGAACGATTCGCTAAATTTGGAAATAGGCTGCTGCTAATTGCATAGGCGGTGAAACTTAAAAAATAATTGAAAGCCATATGTAGCCATATGTAGGAGCGCTACATATGTAGGAGCGCTATATATGTAGCTATAGTTATGGACATAAGTCACTCTGACTTTTCTGGGTTATCCTAGGATCTCTACACATATGCTGCAATGTATAATAATCTATGTAACTGTATTTGTGTATACCTGAATAAACTTACTTATGTCATAGAGGTGGAAGAACAGGAAAGGGTAATAATAAACGGAATAAGAGGATAAGGAAGTAGAGGCAGGAGTAAGACAGGAGTGAGAGGGAAAGAGTAGGTAGGTAATGTGACAGGTCAGTGACCTTGTGACCTTCCTCTCACCACCACTAAACTACAAATCAAATAATACAATAAGATAAAGGGGACAGTGAATATTACTATTCCACTCAAACACAGTTTTATTTCTAAGTCCTTGTAGAGTAATATAACTGTGAACGGGGAGAACATTTTTGGGAGTTAGATAAATGGGGATTGTACACAAGCAGTTAGACAAGGAATATATTTACCTGGAGTCTACCTGGAGGGATTCCGGGTCAACGCCTCCGCGGCCCGGTCCACGACCAGGCCTCCAGGTGGACAGGGCCTGATCAACCAGGCTGTTACTGCTGGCCTCACGTAGTCCAATGTACGAACCACAGCCCGGCTGATCTGGCACTAACTTTAACTGACAAAATTGAATATAACTTAGAATATAAGTTCAGTAGGACAGTTCACCACAGGAACCAAGTCAGACTCTAGCCACAGGTCCCAAGACCTACAAGCACGAGCAGTTCCAAGCCAGTACCTGCCCAGAGTCTCCAACAGAGTCTCCCACAGAACTTTCCAGCAGCCTCCTCCCAGATCTCTGCACACAGGCAAGAGTTCTGCCCGAATTTCTTCTCTAGCTGTTTCCCAGAGCTTATATCGTGCTTTCTGCACCCCCTAACCTCCAGGTTTTGGGGTTCACCCCCAGTGAGGCGTACACCACTGTTTTCACACCCAGGGTTAATGTCTCCAGAGTCACCAACCACCCATAAGTTCGGTCAAGAACAAAAGACTCGAGACTTGCGGCGCCAGGGTCTTCCAGCATTTCTAACACTTCTCTGCCAAGGCAAGGGGGTGACAATTTACACTGGTTGTTAGGCCCCTTTTACCTCACAAGCACAGTTGACCTACATCACACAGCATCACCAACAAAATAACACCTGTAACAAAGGTAGCATCTCCAACAAAATAGCATCTCCAACTGTATCTTACTCGAATCCCGGTTGAGACTACTCACCGTTCCATGACTTGATGACCTGGGGAGCACCCAGGAGTCCAGCCTGGTTCATCTGGCTCAGGTAATCTTTGTTGAGGTCACGAGCTGCTCCTTGTTTGAGGGGTCAGATCCCGCAGTATTGCAGGAAGCACCGGCCATAATGACCCAGACCAGCGCCGAGGTTCGCCACGGAAGACCTTCCAGACCCAGACCAGCACACAGCTGCCGAGAGAGACATTTCAGGTTTCCCGTTTTCAGTTGATAAATGAGCCACTTTTTACAATATTAAGGTATCTTTATTCTGGAAACGTTCCACCACACAGTGGCTTCTTCAGTCCAGTGCAGAAAAAGGTTCTTGTTGGTTCATCCTACGAGGGACACTTGTGAGTGGGACTTTAACTTGAGTTAACAAGGATATCAAAACTTATTCCTTGGGAAGCATTAAAATGGTTTGGGCAAATATTTTTGGTTAGAACCCGTCTAGTATAGGCCAGTAGGCCTTTTAGTGTTCCTCCTTTATGTTCTAAAAAAAACAGCTGTTTATGAAGAATTAGACACATGTGCAACATCTGGGTATCTTTATTGTAGACGTTTCGCCATCCAGTGCTGTTCACACCAACTCCAAGGCCGAGGGTCTGATTACCTCATCTTCTGTATATTCCCACACATGTATTGATAAAGCCACTGGAGGGCGAAACGTCTACAATAAAGACACCCAGATGTTGCACATGTGTCTAATTTTCACTACTTGTACTACTGCTAGTAGTACTACAAGTTCTACTACTACTCTTGATTATAATAATGGTATTAGTAGTACTAGTACTACTAGCAGTACTATTAGTAGTACTAGTACTACTAGCAGTACTATTAGTAGTACTATTAGTAGTACTAGTACTACTAGCAGTACTATTAGTAGTACTAGTACTACTAGCAGTACTTGTACTACTACTAGTACTAGAAAAACACATTTCATCTTCCCTCCTCACTGACGGCCCCACCTTAGACATAGACTAACTCTTTGACACAACCTTTGATTATACAGTGGAACTCCTGTGTTGGAACGTACCGGACCTCCAGTAAACCGGATTCCGAACGGTTTTCTTCGAAAAAAATTGACCCGGTCTTTGAACGTTTTCCTGGAGTCCGAACGCGCTGACTTGTTTACAAATCAGATGTGGAAAAAACTTAACATGAAAGTCCTGTTTTAAAAGTGGTTTGAAGTGACCTCTGACACTGACCTGACTCTCAGAGACTTTTGGAAGAGTCAGTTCAACATCTTCTCTAGTGTGTGAGGCTGATAATTGAAGCCTGGAGATAAATGGTATAGAAATACCGACACGATGGGAAAAATAGACACAAATGCTGTATAATGCGATCCTTTATTGGCTACGTTTCGCCCACACAGTGGGCTTTATTAAAGCCTGAGAAATACTGTTTCAGACAATGAACTTTTTGCAGTTCAAACACCACCTGGGAACCAATTAAGTTCAAACACGTCAGGTAAAAGGACACAAGCGCAACTAATGCGACATTTTGTTGTGGAAACGTCTCGTTCTATAAGAGCTTTGTCAGCGAAACGTTGCCACAATAAAATGTCACATTAGTTGCACTTGTGTCCTCTTACCTAACATATTGTCGGTAATTCTACCAACATTAATACAAGTTCAAACACCGGGGTTCAAATCTTCATCGTTTAGCATAGCACTCCTCACTGCCCTTACTAACTCTTATCTGTTACACTCTCCTCCCTCGCTAGTCCCTGATCAAGCATATTAAGCCTTCAGCACACCCTACCCTGAAGCGCTGTGGGATCGCTTGTGGGTTTAGCGGTTAATTTTGATTATAATAATAGTTACCTTGGCGCTCCAGAAGTTGTTACCACCAACAATGAGTTTATCCTTGTCTAGACAAAACCCGCCAGATGGCAGCACAATCTTGGCCTCACAGAAGAGTTTGTTCAGTAGCACCAGAGTCCTCTGGTGGCCCTCTTGCAGCTCTCTCTGTGGGAGTCAACAATAATAATAATAATAATAATAATAATCTTTATTGCTTCCAGTACATGGTACAACTTATACAGACCATAGCTGACACTAATAACATACTATCTAGAAAACCCTGGTTATGTAGAGTATTTCCCGCAACTTAAGTTGATTTTGTCAAAGGATGCCACCCATACCAGTCCACTAACACCCAGGTACCTACTTACTGCTAAGTGAACAGGGACAGCAGGGGTAAGGAAACGTACCCAACGTTTCACCCTGCCGGGATCGATCTTGGGTCCTCAGTGTGTGAGATTAAGAGGCTACCAACCCAGCCACGAGCAAGTAAAGTGTAAAAATATCCGTGGCAGGTGGTGAAAGAGAGAGAGTGAATTAGAGATAGGGAGATTAGATTTTTAGATTTTGCCATCGAAGTGGCTAGTTTATTGTGCACCTCATATCCATCCTGTTGATGGTAGTGGCTAGTTTATTGTGTACCTCATATCCATCCTGTGGATAGTAGTTGCTAGTTTATTGTGTACCTCATATCCATCCTGTGGATAGTAGTAACTAGTTTATTGTGCACCTCATATCCATCCTGTGGATGGTAGTGGCTAGTTTATTGTGTACTCTCATATCCATCCTGTGGATGGTAGTGGCTAGTTTATTGTGTACCTCATATCCATCTTGTGGATGGTAGTGGCTAGTTTATTGTGTACCTCATATCCATCCTGTTGATGGTAGTGGCTAGTTTATTGTGTACTTCATATCCATCCTGTGGATGGTAGTGGCTAGTTTATTGTGTACTCTCATATCCATCCTGTGGATGGTAGTGGCTAGTTTATTGTGTACTTACATCCATCCTGTGGATGGTAGTGGCTAGTTTATTGTGTATCATATCCATCCTGTGGATGGTAGTGGCTAGTTTATTGTGTACCCCATATCCATCCTGTGGATGGTAGTGGCTAGTTTATTGTGTAACTCATATCCATCCTGTGGATGGTAGTGGCTAGTTTATTGTGCACCTCATATCCATCTTGTGGATGGTAGTGGCTAGTTTATTGTGTACTCATATCCATCCTGTGGATGGTAGTGGCTAGTTTAATGTGTACTTCATATCCATCCTGTGGATGGTAGTGGCTAGTTTATTGTGTACTTCATATCCATCCTGTGGATGGTAGTGGCTAGTTTATTTGTGTCCTCATATCCATCCTGTGGATGGTAGTGGCTAGTTTATTGTGTACCTCATATCTATCCTGTGGATGGTAGTGGCTAGTTTATTGTATACCTCATATCCATCCTGTGGATGGTAGTGGCTAGTTTATTGTGCACCTCATATCCATCCTGTGGATGGTAGTGGTTAGTTTATTGTTACCTCATATCCATCCTGTGGATGGTAGTAGCTAGTTATTGTGTACCTCATATCCATCCTGTGGATGGTAGTGGCTAGTTTATTGTGTACTCTATATCCATCCTGTGGATGGTAGTGGCTAGTTTATTGTGTACCTCATATCCATCCTGTGGATGGTAGTGGCTAGTTTATTGTGTACCTCATATCCATCCTGTGGATGGTAGTGGCTAGTTTATTGTGTACTCATATCCATCCTGTGGATGGTAGTGGCTAGTTATTGTGTCCTCATATCCATCCTGTGGATGGTAGTGGCTAGTTTATTGTGTACCTCATATCCATCCTGTGGATGGTAGTGGCTAGTTTATTGTGTACTCATATCCATCCTGTGGATGGTAGTGGCTAGTTTATTGTGTACTCATATCCATCCTGTGGATGGTAGTGGCTAGTTTATTGTGTACCTCATATCCATCCTGTGGATGGTAGTGGCTAGTTTATTGTGTCCTCATATCCATCCTGTGGATGGTAGTGGCTAGTTTATTGTGTATCTCATATCCATCCTGTGGATGGTAGTGGCTAGTTTATTGTGTACTCATATCCATCCTGTGGATGGTAGTGGCTAGTTTATTGTGTACCTCATATCATCCTGTGGATGGTAGTGGCTAGTTTATTGTGACTCATATCCATCCTGTGGATGGTAGTGGCTAGTTTATTGTGTACCTCATATCCATCCTGTGGATGGTAGTGCTAGTTTTTGTGTACCTCATATCCATCCTGTGGATGGTAGTGGCTAGTTTATTGTGACTCATATCCATCCTGTGGATGGTAGTGGCTAGTTTATTGTGACTCATATCCATCTGTGGATGGTAGTGGCTAGTTTATTTGTACTCATATCCATCCTGTGGATGGTAGTGGCTAGTTTATTGTGTACTCATATCATCCTGTGGATGGTAGTGGCTAGTTTATTGTTACTAATCATCCTGTGGATGGTAGTGGCTAGTTTATTGTGACCTCATATCCATCCTGTGGATGGAGTGGTAGTTATGTGACTCATATCCATCCTGTGGATGGTAGTGGCTAGTTTATTGTGTACTCATTCCATCCTGTGGATGGTAGTGGCTAGTTTATTGTGTACCTCATATCCATCCTGTGGATGGTAGTGGCTAGTTTATTGTTACTCATATCCATCCTGTGGATGGTAGTGGCTAGTTTATTGTGACTCATATCCATCCTGTGGATGTAGTGGCTAGTTTATTGTGTACTCATATCCATCCTGTGGATGGTAGTGGTAGTTTATTGTGATCTCATATCCATCCTGTGGATGGTAGTGGCTAGTTTATTGTGTACCTCATATCATCCTGTGGATGGTAGTGGCTAGTTTATTGTGTACCTCATATCCATCCTGTGGATGGTAGTGGCTAGTTTATTGTGACTCATATCCATCCTGTGGATGGTAGTGGCTAGTTTATTGTGTACTCATATCCATCCTGTGGATGGTAGTGGCTAGTTTATTTGACTCATATCCATCCTGTGGATGGTAGTGGCTAGTTTATTGTACTCATATCCATCCTGTGGATGGTAGTGGCTAGTTTATTGTGTACCTCATATCCATCCTGTGGATGGTAGTGGCTAGTTTATTGTGTACTCATATCCATCCTGTGGATGGTAGTGGCTAGTTTATTGTGCACCTCATATCCATCTGTGGATGGTAGTGGCTAGTTTATTGTGCACCTCATATCCATCCTGTGGATGGTAGTGGCTAGTTTATTTGTACCTCATATCCATTCTGTGGATGGTAGTGGCTAGTTTATTGTGTACCTCATATCCATCCTGTGGATGGTAGTGGCTAGTTTATTGTGTACTCTCATATCCATCCTGTGGATGGTAGTGACTAGTTTATTGTGTACTCATATCCATCCTGTGGATGGTAGTGGCTAGTTTATTGTGTACCTCATATCCATTCTGTGGATGGTAGTGGCTAGTTTATTGTGTACCTCATATCCATCCTGTGGATGGTAGTGGCTAGTTTATTGTGTACCTCATATCCATCCTGTGGATGGTAGTAGCTAGTTTATTGTGTACCTCATATCCATCCTGTGGATGGTAGTGGCTAGTTTATTGTGCACCTCATATTCATCCTGTGGATGGTTGTGGCTAGTTTATTGTGTACCTCATATCCATCCTGTGGAGGGTAGTCGCTAGTTTATTGTGTACCTCATATCCATCCTGTGGATGGTAGTGGCTAGTTTATTGTGCACTACATATCCATCCTGTGGATGGTAGTGGCTAGTTTATTGTGCACCACATATCCATCCTGTGGATGGTAGTGGCTAGTTTATTGTGCACCACATATCCATGCTGTGGATGGTAGCGCAAGAGTATATGGATACACATTAGGCCTAGGAACAGGGAGGAGGGTTAGTGAGAGAGAATTATTGTTCTGAAGAAGAGTTTCAGTTTATCCTCTTAATTATTCACCCCATACCCATGGTGTGGGTGGTAGTCAACAGGAGGTACATAATGGGTCCAGGGACTGTACCTGAACATTACAGAGGTACATAATGGGTCCAGGGACTGTACCTGAACATTACAGAGGAACATAATGGGTCCAGGGACTGGGACGCAAAGTTAAGATAGCTGAACAAGGTACAAAGGTAATGAACTATTTACATGTTTATATCTGGTCACAATTGTAATGAGTTATTGATGCATTAATTAGATCACACACACTGAAGAACAGACGAAAGAAATAAGATTTATTGTAAGAGAAATTGATGAAGATTTGGGAGTAGTATTTTGTGGGATTAATAAAACAGTTTTAGTGAACAGCAGAAGTTTGTGGCTGTGACTGTTATGACACTTGTGGGTTTACCGCTTAGTTTTGATTGATTGTGGTTATGGGCGAGCAGACACAGGTGGGAAGAGGAATTGACTGTGGCTTCCTCAGTCCAAGGCAGAGAAGAACGGTGGAAGACGAGGAGTTTGAGGTAATCAGTCCCACAGCCTGGAGTTGACGTGTTCTATCCATCAATTTTGATGGAACCAACACATCGTCTCCAGGTAGAGGGACTGATTACCTCAAACTACTACTCCAACTCTTCCACGTTTCCTCAATAAAGATTCCCAAATGATGCAAAGTGTTTCATATTTATATCGAGAAACAGGTTAAAAATGTTAATACTTTTGTTAAAGTGTGAGAGAGGCACTTGTTGACGGAGAGTGCCACGAGCGTCATGGACAGTGCCACGAGCACCAGTGACAGTGCCACGAGCATCAATGACAGTGCCATGTAGGAGGGAAGTAACTCACCACTTGTTGACGGAGAGTGCCACGAGCGTCATGGACAGTGCCACGAGCACCAGTGACAGTGCCACGAGCATCAATGACAGTGCCATGTAGGAGGGAAGTAATCACCACTTGTTGACGGAGAGTGCCACGAGCGTCATGGACAGTGCCACGAGCACCAGTGACAGTGCCACGAGCCTCAATGACTGTGCCATGTAGGAGGGAAGTAACTCACCACTTGTTGACGGAGAGTGCCACGAGCGTCATGGACAGTGCCACGAGCACCAGTGACAGTGCCACGAGCATCAATGACTGTGCCATGTAGGAGGAAGTAACTCACCACTTGTTGACGGAGAGTGCCACGAGCATCATGGACAGTGCCACGAGCACCATGACAGTGCCAGGTTGGAGGGAAGTAACTTACCACTTGTTGACGGAGAGTGCCACGAGCATCATGGACAGTGCCACGAGCATCAATAACAGTGCCACGAGCATCATGGGCAGTGCCATGCCGGAGGGAAGACATCTGGAAGACTAGAACAGTGAGCAGCATCAGTGCCACACAGACTGGAGCCACAGATGATGCCTTCATCACCCCAGGATAATATATACTCCGTGAGGTATATTTCTCCCAACTTATTTACGATGAAAGTAGACCTTAATACCTATTTTAGGTATTAATGAATTCTTTGGCGGTGAAATAGTCGTGTGTAGCCTTAATGACCCTCGTGTAGTAGATAGGCTTCAAACCCCATTAACCAGCCGACCACCCATCACCATGGACATTCTGTTGGTGAGAGGGAAATGAGTGAGTAATGGGGTGGAAAAGAGAATATTTAAGTCAAAGTATTATCAGTGGGGGACCTACATTTTTGTGGCCCTGAAGCTTGAACTGTTATGGGGATCATGAAGCTGGAACTGTTATGGGGTCCCTGAAGATTGAACTGTTATGGGGCCCTGAAGTTTGAACTGTTATGGGGCCCTGAAGCTTGAACTGTTATGGGGCCCTGAAGCTTGAACTGTTATGGGGGTCCTGAAGCTGGAACTGTTATGGGGCCCTGAAGCTGGAACTGTTATGGGTTCCTGAAGCTGGAACTGTTATTGGGCCCTGAAGCTGGAACTGTTATGGGGGCCCTGAATCTGGAACTATTATGGGTCCCTGAAGCTTGAACTGTTTTGGGGCCCTGAAGCTGGAACTGTTATGGGGTCCCTGAAGCTGGAACTGTTATGGGCCCCTGAAGCTGGAACTGTTATGGGTCCCTGAAGCTGGAACTGTTATGGGGCCCTGAAGCTTGAACTGTTATGAAAGACCTGAAGTTTGAACTGTTATGGAGTCACTGAAGCTAGAACTGTCATGGGGTCCCTGGATCTTGAACTGTTATGGGGGACCTGAAGCTTGAACTGTTATGAAGCCCTGGCGCTCGAACTGTTATGAGGGCCCTGAAGCTGGAACTGTTATGGGGTCACTGAAGCTTGAACTGTTATGAGGGACCTGAATCTTGAATTGGTATGGGGGCCCTGAAGCTGGAACTGTTATGAGAGCCCTGAAGGTTGAACTGTTATGGGGCACTGAAGGTTAAACTGTTATGGGGCCCAGAAGTTTAAACTGTTATGGGGGCCCTGAAGCTTGAACTGCTATTTGGGCCCTGAAGCTTGAACTGTTATGGAAGCCCTGAAGCTTGAACTGTTATGGGGCCCTGAAGCTTGAACTGTTATGGGGGCCCTGAAGCTTGAACTGCTATTTGGGCCCTGAAGCTTGAACTGTTATGGAAGCCCTGAAACTTGAACTGTTATGGGGGCCCTGAAGTATGAACTGTTATGAAGACTATGAAGCTTGAACTGTTATGGGGCCCTGAAGCTTGAACTGTTATGGGGGCCCTGAAGCTTGAACTGTTATGGTGGCCCTGAAGCTTGAACTGTTATGAGGGACCTGAATCTTCAACTGTTATGGGGCCTTGAAGCTGGAACTCTTATGGGGTCCCTGAAGCTTGAAATGTTATGAGGGAGCTGAAGCTTGAACTGTTATGAAGCCCTGAAGCTGGAACTGTTATGGGGCCCTAAAGCTGGAACTGTTATTGTGTCACTGAAGCTTGAAGTGTTATGAGGGACCTGAATCTTGAACTGTTATGGGGGCCCTGAAGCTGGAACTGTTATGGGGGCCCTGAAGCTGGAACTGTTATGAGGGAGCTGAAGCTTGAACTGTTATGAAGCCCTGAAGCTGGAACTGTTATGGGGCCCTAAAGCTGGAACTTTTATTGTGTCACTGAAGCTTGAAGTGTTATGAGGGACCTGAATCTTGAACTGTTATGGGGGCCCTGAAGCTGGAACTGTTATGAAGGCCCTGAAGCTTGAACTGTTATGGGGCCCTGAAGGTTGAACTGTTATGGGGCCCTGAAATTTCAACTGTTATTGGGGCCCTGAAGCTTGAACTCTTATTTGGGCCCTGAAGCTTGAATTGTTATGGGAGCCCTGAAACTTGAACTGTTATGGGGGCCCTGAAGCTTGAACTGTTATTGGGGCCCTGAAACTTGAACTGTTATGGGGGCTCTGAAGCTGGAACTGTTATGGGGGCCCTGAAGCTTGAACTGTTATGGGGGCCCTGAAGCTGGAACTGTAGAGGACAACACTTGTCTTGGAGGACAACACTTGTAGTGGAGGACAACACTTGAAGTGGAGGACAACACTTGTAGTGGAGGACAACACTTGTAGTGGAGAACAACACTTGTAGTGGAGAACAACACTTGTAGTGGAGGACAACACTTGTAGTGGAGGACAACACTTGTAGTGGAGAACAACACTTGTAGTGGAGGACAACACTTGTAGTGGAGGACAACACTTGAAGTGGAGGACAACACTTGTAGTGGAGGACAACACTTGTAGTGGAGAACAACACTTGTAGTGGAGGACAACACTTGTAGTGGAGGACAACACTTGAAGTGGAGGACAACACTTGTAGTGGAGGACAACACTTGTAGTGGAGAACAACACTTGTAGTGGAGGACAACACTTGTAGTGGAGAACAACACTTGAAGTGGAGGACAACACTTGTAGTGGAGGACAACACTTGTAGTGGAGAACAACACTTGTAGTGGAGGACAACACTTGAAGTGGAGGACAACACTTGTAGTGGAGGACAACACTTGTAGTGGAGAACAACACTTGTAGTGGAGAACAACACTTGTAGTGGAGGACAACACTTGTAGTGGAGAACAACACTTGTAGTGGAGGACAACACTTGTCCTGGAGGACAACACTTTTCTTGAATTACAACACTTGTCCTGTTAATCTAAGTGCTGCATTACCCTCTCGGGTTTAGCATCTAATAAGATTACATAATTATTATTCACAACCTCTCTCTCTTCTCTCTCTCTCTCTCTCTCTCTCTCTCTCTCTCTCTCTCTCTCTCTCTCTCTCTCTTCTTACATAAACACTTTCCTCTTCTCCTACTCCCTCTTTTAATTCAATTATCTCTTGCTTCTTATCTTCAGCAATTTCTCTCCATCTCCAATGTTGAGGCTCTTGATCCCAGGAATATGAGGTATTCTCTCTCTCACACATTATTTGTGGTTGCAGGATTAGATTCATAGCTCCTGGCTGTGTGTGTATTCGCATATTGTGTATATTGTTATTCTACTATATATTTTAAACAACAACTGTTATCTTTAGTACAATCACAATTCATAGTCTGGTGCTACTTTATTTTATAATTTTATCACAATAGCTTATATCTAGTTAATACACTAGTTCATTCTAACTTAACACATAGTCAACACGAATTTCATTATGTTTATTAGTTTCTTCAGTCTACTTGACCAACATACATTAGCTATACATTTGTCCAAGCATCCCCTTATTACACACATCAGTACTGGAACTCAACACACTATACATGATACAAAGAATTACCTTCAAACCTAATGATGAATGAGTATGTCGACCCAGATATAAACCTATATAATCTAACTCCCAATCAAAATTTAATGGAAAGTAACTGCCTCTATTACACAGCATCACAAGCCAGCACTGTCCTAAATACTGCTAAAAATATTACAATATCAGGTCCCTAAGCAAACACTATGATGACCTCCTGGCACTCCTTGATACCCTAAAGACAACCTTCTCCTGTATTATTCTTACTGAAACCTGGCTTAAGCAGGCCACAATAGATATCTACTCAATACCAGGATACACAGCAATCCACAACTGCAGACCATACCAAATTGGGGGTGGTATTGCAATCTATTACTCCAATGAACTATCTTGTTATAACACCACTTGCTTTAGTGATGAATACGGAGAATATATTTTTGCTAATTTTAGTTTAAAAAACCTTAACTCCTATAACAATCGGTGCCATTTACCGGATGCCTCATACTAACATAAATTTTTTTAGCGATAAATTAAAGACACTAATAACACACAATCAAATGAACAAGCATCACTTTCTCATAGCTGGAGACTTCAACATTAACCTTGGCCTAACAGATGACCAGCCAGTAACTGACTTCATCAACAATATGAACAACACACTTCTCATACCAACTATTACTAAACCAACCAGGCTGATTGAGACAAGTGCAACCATAATTGACCATATATAGACCAATATACTAGCCCCCCTTAAATCAGGGATAATTACAGACAGCACTACAGACCACTACCCCACCTTCCTCTTAACAAACATTAATAAACCACCACTGGATTACAACAAAGTTTCTTTTAGACTTCATGACGAGGCCTCCATAAGTAACTTCACAGCAGAGCTAGGGTTGGTTGACTGGCCTACTGAATTCTCCAATGCCAATGGTATCGATGATTGCACATACATATTTCTTAATAAATTACTTAGACTATACAACAAACACTGTCCCATAAAAATGAAACAGATTACGAACAAATGGCTAGGTTGCCCATGGCTAACTAACAGCATAGTAAGATCCATTGATAACAAACATCAATATAAAAAGCAATATAGACAGGGCCTAATACCCAAAAATACTATTAAACACTATGCATCAGTTCTCACCAAACTAATAAGAAAGGCCAAGCAATTGTACTATTCCAGCAGATTCACCGAAACAAGAAGAGATATAAAAAAGACCTGGAAAACACTCTCTCAGATTCTGGGCAACAACAAACTGAAAAAACTAGGGATATTGTCCTAACTAAACCGAATGAAACACAACTACAGCCTCTTGATACAGCTAACAAGTTAAATGACTTCTTCTCAACCATAGGATCAAATCTCGCCAGTAAAATCCAACGCCCAAGCAAGTGATTACTTAGATGGAAATTTCTCAACCTCCTTCTATCTTGCACCTACCGAACCCACTGAAGTCTCCATGATTATAAAGTCACTTAAGAATAAATCAGGGAATCTGTCTCAAGTCCCACCACTATTATACAACGAGCGGCTCATGTTCTTTCGCCTGTTATTTCACTACTTTTTAACAAATCTGTGGAAAATATTGGTATTTTACGAAAGTTATATTCGATAAATTTTCCAATGTGAATAGATACCATTAATGTGTTGTTGGTTTAACATTTATCTGGGTATGAAAAGAGAACCAACAGACTGTTGCGCAGGCGCGGGCAGAGGGGAGACTGGGATTCAAGTGAGAGCGGGGGAGTCTCGCATGTATACCGAAGGCCTGGGTATCACGACCGGAATGGAGTCAGGAATTTGGCATTTCTGACGGCCAAACCTCGATTAGTGGCCTCACTTCGTAATAGGAAGTGTTATAACTGTGCTCCGCGTATAATGTGGGACATTAAGTCCGGGAATCACTGTAATAGGGTGGTAATTGGTTAAATAGTGAATGACACCGGCATAGGGAGTCTTTGTCCGGTAGGCCTAACCATGGCTCAGGTGGTGTGATTATTTGACTTGGTACAGTCGAAACCCTGATTCTGGGTGACTTTCGTGGTGGAAGTGATGGGAATTATTATCGGTGAATATTGTGGGACGTTAAAGTCCAGTGAATCATCTTTATAAGGAATTGGAGGGGAAAAGACATCGTGTGTCGCCGGGTGAATGACGCCACACGAGGCCGCCATTTTGGGTACGGAGGAAATGGTCATTTCTATCTCGATTCATCGACTTCGAACTTCAACTTAAAGACTGTTGTCGAGTTTAAACCAGTGGGACGGTAAATCGTCGTGTGAATAGTGAATAAAGTTATACGAATAAACTGAGCGAATGAGCGAAATGATACAAGTCGCTACTTCCAGACTGATTGTATGTAATTTATCAGTCCTGTCTCGAGGACTGTAAAGGGATTAAGGGAATCACTTTTCCTTGTCCCATCGAGACAGCGAACACACCAACATCATCGTCTTGCTGGGAGAATAATCTCTACCGAGCAGGACCACGAGATCGACTCGAGGGAACACAGACAAAGGAAGTGACTCCCTCACCCACAGCTAAGTATACTCTGCTTTTTGTAACAGATGGATACCGGCCGGTTAGGGATGTTATAATTAAGTATAAGCACTGTGGATATGTGAACGACCTCCAGCGACCATCAAAGATACTGGGTGAGTGATGGTTTAATCTCATAAAATTGTGTACTCTCTTCTCTCTCTTTCTAATCAGTCTCTCATAACAAAATACAGTCCACATAAAATAACAACACCTTACATATTGGTGTTATCCATTTCAATTTATAACTGGTCCAGAGTGGACGTGGGTGGCGTGTGATGTCGAAGGGACCCCTCGACGCGACCAAGAGTGGGTCAAGTTTTCTCACACGCCTCACGGGGATAACCGCGATAAATTAAATTGGCGGTCATTTTGGCTGAGATTATTTGTTTATAAGTGGCGGTGAAGCCCAGACAGGTGGTCTCATAATTCCCCACAAAATCACTAGAAACTAGCACTTTCTCGGCACCCCTCAAGACAGCAAGGGTTACACCAATTCTCAAAGGTGGTGACCCCACAGATGTAAACAACTATAGGCCAATCTCGAACTTACCGTTGCTATCCAAAATCTTTGAGAAACTCGTGCACAAGAGACTATATTCGTTTATTACAGTACAAAGCATACTCAACCCCTGCCAATTTGGCTTTAGAAAAAACAAAAGCACAAACGATGCAATTGTAAAAGTGCTGGACCTACTTTACACAGCACTGGAAAATAAGGAATATCAATTAGGACTCTTTATGACCTAAGGAAAGCTTTTGATACAGTAGACCACGGCATCCTACTCCAAAAACTTGACCATTACGGTATAAGAGGCCACGCGCTTATATATTTCAAATCCTATCTTACTAACAGGTATCAATGCGTCACCATTAAAATCACAACCTCATCTACACGACCACTTGATACTGGAGTGTCAAAGGGGAGTGTCCTTGGTCCCCTGCTCTTCCTCCTATACATCAATGATCTTCCCAACGTATCCCAACACCTGAAACCGATTCTCTTTGCTGATGACACGACTTATGTCATCTCCCACCCAAATCTTGCCTCACTTAACACCATTGTTAATGAAGAGCTACTAAAAATATCAACCTGGATGGCAGCCAACAAACTTACACTAAACACTGACAAAACCTTCTACATTATGTTTGGTAACAGAACAGGCATTGCACAACTGAACATAATGATTGACAACACTCTTATTGCTAAACACAACAATGAGGGCAAATTCCTGGGCCTACACCTGGAGAGCAACCTGAATTTCAGCACCCATATCAAACACACAGCAAAAAAAGTATCCAAAACGGTTGGGATCCTCTCTAAGATACGTTACTATGTACCTCAATCAGCCCTACTCACACTATATTATTCACTCATCTATCCCTACCTCACCTATGCCATATGTGCTTGGGGATCAACAGCAACAACCCACCTAAAACCAATATTAACTCAACAAAAAGCTGCAGTAAGAATTATCACGCAATCCAATCCCAGGCAACACCCCCCTGCCCCACTTTTCAAAGACTTAAATTTACTCACTGTCCAGAACATCCACACTTACTACTGTGCAACCTACATGTACAGAACCATAAATTCCAATATTAACCCTGAACTAAAACGCTTTCTTGATAGTTGTGACAGGACCCATAGACACAATACCAGACACAAAAATCTCTATGACATTCCACGTGTCCGGCTAAATGTATACAAACGTTCAATGTACATTAAAGGGCCTAAAATCTGGAACTTACTACCTGAAAACTCCAGAACTGTAGACTCAGCCACCATTTTCAACACTATTATAAAAACTTGTCTTGGGACTGCCTTCTTGTAAGCTGCACTCTGGACAAGCAATGTTGACACCGACACTCTGAGACGGTTCTCTCAGACTTACAAGTGGCTATGGGACAAATTTCTAGCTAACTGCAGCTAAAAGAATTCCCCACTACATGCACGATTATGAAAGGGTTGAACTTACTTGATGGAGTGGAAATGTGTCTCCTAGTCTTCCTAAGCTATAACCCCCTCCAAACACCATGTGTAGGGAAGAAGCTTAATCTGCAAAATTTAAGTGGTATTAGTGTCCTGTATTAACTCATAATCCCCAGCTCTAGGGTATATCCTCCAAGCAATATCTAAACAGTAAGGGACACTAGCTTCCAGACTTTTACTCAACGATGGGACGCTGGTACCTGCTAAATTGCGTCCGACCGCACGAGAGACCCACAACAAAACCTACACATGTTTTCCCCAGAAAACTGGCCAGATACTGAGAAGAAATAAGGTCCTACTGTATTGGGTCTGGATGGAGTAAGATATCCTCAGTACTTCGGGATATCTCTTCCGTGCCCCCAGGACAGATGGAAGTCACGTGGGGAATGCTGCACTGGTCGCAGCACTTGTTCACTGCTTAAAGTCTGATCTTGTAAGCAATGCCCTAGCATCTCGTCCGCCTAGGTCAAGTGTGGGGCTGCCAGTTCTCGTTAGCTGACATAATCTAATGTTCGCCTATTCAGGCCTTAAAACTACCTATGTTAGGGTGCTAGAGCTACATTATTAATATCTAACGTTGCCTCAATAATCCTAATATTAGTTACTAACTGTACAAACTTGCCTAGACCTTCCTAGGAGTATAAATCTATCAATTAGTATGTACACAATTGTTACCTCTGCCAACTTGAATGTGTGGGTTTGTTTTGGTTGGGTGTGTGGGTTCATGAACTCCGAGGACCGATCCGTGGTACGATTAAGGCTCCAAACGGCTCACTTACCCTGTGGAACTTGAGTGATTCAAAAAGTTTCCACAACTATCCTCAAAAAATATCTTATCTCACTAACACACCCCACCATCACCTAAACACATGAAAACCACCGATTCACGCACACACACACACACAGAGCTAGAGAAAGTGCAAAGGTTTGCAACAAGACTAGTCCCGGAGCTAAGGGGTATGTCCTACGAGGAGAGGTTAAGGGAAATCGACCTGACGACACTGGAGGACAGGAGAGATAGGGGGGACATGATAACGACATATAAGATACTGAGAGGAATTGACAAGGTGGACAGAGACAGAATGTTCCAGAGATGGGACACAGCAATAAGGGGACACAGTTGGAAGTTGAAGACTCAGATGAATCACAGGGATGTTAGGAAGTATTTCTTCAGTCACAGAGTGGTCGGGAAGTGGAATAGTTTGGGAAGCGATATAGTGGATGCAGGTTCCATACATAGCTTTAAGAAGAGGTATGATAAAGCTCATGGCGCAGGGAGAGTGACCCAGTAGCGGCCAGTGAAGAGGCGGGGCCAGGAGCTATGAATCGACCCCTGCAACCACAACTAGGTGAGTACACACACACACACACATCCTCGTCATCTACACCGGCACTGACCCAAAGCCATGACAAAACCATTATCAATAATAATTTTATAAATTGTCATAATCTAAATATTCTGAACTACCTCACTATTGTAAATATAATTAATCATTTGTAATTTGCAATATAGATTAAGAACTAGTATTAGTCTGCCTGAAATGCCTAGCATGTCCAGGGATGCTAGGCATGCTAGGCATGCTAGGCATGCTAGTGGCCATCTTTGTAATTATTGTCTCATAATATGTAAACCACACATTATAGTCTTTACAGAGAAATAAAAATTTGAATCTGAATCTGAATTGTGGTTGCAGGGTGTTGAGTCCCAGCTCCTGGCCTCTGGTGTGTGTGTGATTGACTGACAAACGTACTAAAATACGGTTCAGGACATTTATTAAGTGAAACATTGAGGGTCTGATTACATCATCCTTATTTCATTACTACTGCTCCTCTTGTATTTGAAGAAGCCTCCTTTATAGGCGAAACGTTTAATCGATAAAGATACCCAACTGTTGCACATGTGACTTAATCTCCAGGAAGTCGTTTGACTCAGATTCCCAAGAATTACTACGTTATCGTGCCTTCTGGCCTTTTCAATTCCCCCCCACCCAGATTTTGGATTCACAAGAGGACACGACCAGCTTGTTAACCAAGCCTTGTAACAATCTCCAAATTACGTTTTTAAAGAGTGGAACGATTTTTTTTAAATTTTCGCATCAAGAGAGTGCAACGTTACATTATTACACTCCCAGATAAAGTTAAATAACATTGAACAATATGGGTAAACTGTAGTCCGGCCTTAGTTCCGTAATGAATAGTGTAGTGACCCTTTGGTAGGTGACTTTGGAAAAGGACTGTTGATGCTTTCCACTGATGAGGTATAACCAGATCGGAACAAATCTAACTGGAAATGTGCAAAGGAAGACTAGTGTCAACCTGTGGCTGTATCGGTGTGTCACGGAGACCGCAGACGTCAGGGTCTGGAGACCAGGAAAGTTGACGACTGAGACGATCATGCAACTTTTGGAAGACTTTACTGAGGAAACGTTTCGCCAGCCAGTGGCTTCTTCAGTCCAGTACAGAGAAGAACGGATGAAGATGAGGGGGATTATGAGGTAATCAGTCCCTCAGCCTGGAGTCGACGTGTTCAGTCCATCAATCTTGAGAAAAGTACGAAGGTATGTAGTAGTAGTTTGAGGAAATCAGTCCCTCAGCCTAGAGAGGTGTATCCTCCAACAGTATAATAATCAAATATGTTGTTCTCTGTATTGGACTGATGAAGCCACTGACGGGCAAAACGCTTCCTCAACAAAGATTCCAAAATGTTAGACAAGTTTCTAAACCGTTTATACCACAATGAGAGTAAGGAAATGACCACTGTTGTGAGGAAATGACCTCTGTTGTGAGGAAATGACCACTGTTGTGAGGAAATGACCTCTGTTGTGAGGAAATGACCTCTGTTGTGAGGAAATGACCTCTGTTGTGGGGAAATGACTGCTGTGTGGGTATTGGGAGAGTAATAATGGTTGTAGAGAAACACTCTGGACGGATGGTAACGATATATGGAAGGAGTTAGTGAGGAGAGGTGCCAGCCCCTTCTGTTCAGTACTATGCCTAGCGTGGGAGTGAGGGCGAATGCTCCGGGCTAGCGTCCCACATGGAGGGCGCGTGACGTCACAGGTTCAACAGGGATCTCACATATAAATGTGGGTAGAACATGATATACTGCACAAGTATAATACATATGGTATATGTGAGGGAAAAGTCCATAGATAGGAGTGATGAAAGTGTGAAGGTATGTAGAGTGATGGTTGAGTGGTAGTTTGCCTGTTGAGGTGGGGTGAGTGTCTAGCTGCTGCTATACCCCCTTCCCTTTTTTACCCGGTGAGAGGTGTAATGCTGGGCTCCGGCCACAGGTTGAAATCACTTGACTGACCACGCTCGACCTCACTGTAAGTACTTCACGGCTGCTCGTATCTTCATTATTTTATGTTCAAGAGTTTCACTCTTTAATTTGTTTGGAGCTTCACTCATGTTTAACAACATTAACTTCTGCTATGTCCTGCCTTGGTTTTTGGTAAAGTTATTTATTACAGTTTCACCATTTCTTTTAAAGGCCTTATGCCTACTATGTAAATTAATGCTAGAGTGGTGAGTAATTATTGTGGTTTCTTTCACAGTCCTCTGTGTCCGCACGGATCATCGGATTCAAGGCTGAGTGGGGGGGGGGGCGTACTCACCAAGTGAGAAACAGTTACCACCAATTCTTCACTACGCCAGTAGTTCCTCAGTTCACACTAGAAACCTCAGGCAACTGTACTTTACCAGGGGACAACTTTCACCTGAGTCCCTGACATCATTTGTGACATTGTGGATGTTGGAAAACTGATGGATTTGTGGAAAACATCGAGGCAACAATAACAACAATACCACCACGGAGTCTAACATGGATTCATTGCTTCTGTATTAACAAGAACACGTGTATATAAGTAGCTTTGGATCAGATATATATTTTTTTTTGTTTTAATTTTTCTTAAGATAGGATTATTATAATCATATTTACGTATTTATTATTTAAATTTCAATCTATTAAAATAGTGTTTATTTTTCTTGTTATTATTGTCTTTTTCTATTATACTTTTCCTAAGAAGATTGGCGACAACCTTCACAGTATATATGACATGACCTCTGTTGTGGGAAATGACCTTTT
>WNWK01032579.1:0-21799 GCA_009830355.1 Cherax destructor
AACACAAGACACAGATCACTTTTTGATATACCCAGATTCCATATCACCCTGTGTAAAAACTCTATGCACATAAAGGGCCCCAAAATCTGGAATTCATTACCAGAAAATATTAAAACAACCTTGCCTGAACATCAATTTAAGACTCTTCTCAAAAACCACCTACTCACCCTAAACTAAATATACTCTTATTGTAAACTACTTTCAACAATGCTCAGTGTTATTTACCCATAATAAAAGTGCTATATTTACTATTGATATAATCATCTTGCATAACACGTTGACAAATGTAATATCCTCAGATTGTAATTTAAGTAAACCTATAATCTGCTAAAAACACATGCTAATGTTTAACTATAACAAAATCATTCTATTTCTTTAGTATTAAGTAGTCAATAAGTCAATAAATCATTCTATTTCTTTAGTATTAACCCATTAACTGTCCAAACGTATATATACGTTCTTACCGCTAGCGCTCCGAACGTATATATACGTTTTATTTTTCCTGGCTTCAAATTTGGCACGATAGGCTTGAGCGGCCTAGACATGAGAGAATGGGTCTGCGCACTCAGTGTGCGCTGTATGAAAAAAATCGGCGACGCCTGGGTACCGCATGGTAGCACCAGTTACATTCAGCTCCATCTTGGGTCAACATCATGGCACATCCTCGTGATTCACTCACGCCTCGTCGTATTAACACTCTACTATTCGAGGAAAGTGTTACAGAACGTGAGTTTAGTGAATTTGACACCGATGTGGCCACTAATGATCAAGGAATTAGTGAAAATATCGACGATAACCCAGATGACCCTCAGCCAAACACTCTGGGGTGGCCAGTGTGGCCACACCATCCCTCAGCCAAGCACTTCAGGGGTGGCCAGTGTGGCCACACAAGACCCTGGGCCAAGCTCCTCTGGAGTGGCCAGTGTTACCAAAGGCAACTACGAAAAGGAAACTATCATTTTCCCGCTGTGTTAGTGATAGTGAAAGTGATGTGAGTGATGATGAGATTGATTTTATGCCAATAGATGATTGTCTAGTGATAGTGATTTTCATTATTCACCAGTAAAGCGTATTTTTAGGCGTCGTTGCCTATGTTCTGGTAGTGTGCCATATGCAGTCCCCAAGGGTCGTGGCAGGTCACGATCTAAAACCCCGGCGACTGATAGTGAAAGTGATCATGAAGGTGAATATGCTGGGATGGAGGAGGAGGAGGTAGTGTTGGGTGGCACGGTGCCTGGACCACATGGCGCGGTGGGTGGACAGACAAAGGACAGCCCGGCACCCCTCAACCATGTGCTGCCTCCACTCCTGTCCCCCCTCCTGCTCCCCCACGCCCCATGCCACAGGTCCACCCTGCACCATGTGACCGTGAGTGGAACTGGACACAAAGTGTATTCGTGCCACAGCCTTTTGATTTTGATGTGAGTGAAAGTGGCATCCTGCCAGAATGTCCCATAACGAATGAGTCTACAGAGTTAGACTTTTTCCAGTTGTACTTTGACAAGCCTATAATGAACTTGATAGTGACCCAGACGAACAATTATTACCGCTATATCATGGGCAACACACAGGTTTCAGAATCGTCACGGCTGCGCAGATGGAAAGATACAACTGTGGCTGAAATGTATTTATTCCTTGGCACTGTGATGCTTATGCCACATACATATAAACACACTATACCACATTACTGGTCCACAGACTACTTTATCAGTATTCCTGTCTTCCGTGACCTCCTTCCCTGCAACAGATTCACTCTGTTGCTACGAATGTTGCATTTTTCAGACAGGAATAGGCAAAACAGAAATGACCTTCTATACAAAATAAGGGAAGTGTTTATGTATCTGAAGCAGAAATTCAGTGCCTACTTTTATCCCTTCAAAAACATTGTTGTCGACGAGTCCTTGATTCTGTTCAAGGGACGCCTGTCATCCAAGCAAACGTAATCGCTTTGGTGTAAAACTTTTTGTTATGTGTGACTGTGAGACTGGTCTTGTGTTGGATGTCATTGTATACACCGGGAAAAACACACTCGATGATACCAGGCGGATGTTGGGCATTTCCGGTGATGTTGTTCGCAAGATGATGGAGCCATACCTTGGCAAAGGTCATACATTGTACACAGACAACTGGTACACAAGCCCTATGCTTGCTGATTTCCTACGTGTGAACAATACTGATATATGTGGAACAGTGAGACGAAATAGAAAACATATGCCAAGGTTTATTGGAGGCAGTGCTGATGGTGCAGTGCAAGCATTTCATTCCAATGACATCATGGCACTGATGTGGCATGACAAACGAGACGTTACATTGCTGTCAACCATCCATAGAAACGAGATGGTACAAACAGACAAAGTGAACAGGGACACCAATGAACGTATTGTAAAGCCAGCTGCTGTTGTTGACTATACGAACAATATGCGACTAGTTGACAAGTGTGACATGATGATAGGGTTTGTTGACTGTGTGCGTAGAAGTCGCAAGTGGTATATAAAAGTGTTTTCCACCTTGTAGATATTGCAATGCTCAATGCATTCAATATGTACGAAATAAAGACTGGACAACGACAACGTTTGCAGAATTCTCCCTGAATGTCATAAAACAGATAGCAAGAAAGTATGGTACAACACCTATACCAGCCCCTCAGCGACATGTCCCCAACCACAACCACAACCACAGCCAGTGGGGGAAGTGCCACACCGAATCATCCCTAACTGTCACTACCTGGTACCAATACCACCTACCCCAAAGAAGAAGCATTCCCAGAAGAAGTGTGTTGTGTGTGCTACCACCACAAAGCGACCCCAACAGCGGAAGGACACACGATTCATATGTCACCAGTGTGGGGTGGCACTCTGTATGAATCCATGCTTCATGGGTATCTACAATTGTGGACTTCTAGAAACATAAGTGGAACATGTAAATACTTGTATATAGTTGTAGATAATAGAATGTGATTCAGCAAGGTGTAGAAAATCACCTATCAGTGTGTACATGTGTGTTTTTGTCAGTATGATAATAATTTCTTACATAATATTGGTGTATAAACAACAATTGGCATTGAAATCAAAAGATTTACTACAAGATATAGATATCATATAATAAAAACCCGAATATTAAAAAAAAAAGGAAGAAAACTGTAAATATGTAGATTTTCTGCAAGCGGCAGAGCTCCATGTTGCCGTCAGGTGATCATCAGTGCCAACTCGCGGCCTCATATCTCGGTAAGTACTGACCCTAATTTTTTATTTTTATGCTATAACACTTGTAAAAATGCGCTCTTATTCCTATAAATTTTTTTTTTTTTTTTTTTTTTTTAAAATATTCGGAGCGCTGGGCGAGAGAACGTATATATACGTTTGGACAGTTAATGGGTTAAGTAGTCAATAAGTCACTTCTATGTAAACTTCTATGTAAAATTGCGAAGAAATAAAATATTTGTATTTGTATAAGTCTGCCCATAATGCCATGGCATGAAAGTGGCTCTCCTTGCTCTTCAATTCTAAATTGTAATTACAAAATTTTGATGTAAACTTGCAATTAAATAAAATTTATTTTACTTTACTTTACTTTGCCTAAAATTGGACTCAAAATGGGTGAAATTGCTGATGCGTAAAATTGCCAAGACCGCTAACTTTGTGAAAGCATAATTCCACAAGTTTTTCATCAAGTTTCGTTCTTTTGGTTTCATTACCTTCAGAAGAATATCATTTCATAAGAAATTTTTTTTTTTTTTAAATTCTTGGACCCTGAGAGAAATTTTCAGATCAGGGGTTTGGACCCTGAAAGGATTAAGCAATAATAAACATGGCTCCTTCATGATAAATATGGCTGATTTAAGAGATTTATTAACCCTTTCAGGGTCCGTGCCGTAGTTCTACGTCATGAGCTCAGCTCACTCAGATAAGCTGTGAGCGGTAAATTTGGGCCTAGATATGAGAGAATACATCTATGTGGTAAGTGTTCACAACATAAAACAAATCCTGCAGCACACAGTGCACAATGAGAGAAAAAAACAGACCATAATTTTCGATTAAAACAGCGACTTTGCAGTGTTTTTTCGTATACTTTTTATAGTTGTATTTGCTATTTCTTGGTCTCACTTGATAGAATGGAAGATATAGTACAGAAATAGAGATGATTTTAATTGGTTTTAGTACAGAAAATGGCTTGAAACTGAGCTCAAAGTAGCGGAAATGTTAAATTTTTGCCGATGTTCAAGAGTAAACAAATGACCTCACACGTCTAATACTCGCCAGCTGGTGGGTCTAATATACATTCACAAATGTGGTGATATTATTTGTACAATTATTACAATATTGCATAAAAGTAAATCTTCCATTTTTTGGTTTGAATAAAAATTCATTGTCAATAAAAAATCAAAATGGAATTCATTTGTAAAGACTGAAAACGTAACTAATGAACAGAGGAAATGTTAGTTTTGTGCCAGGAATGCCTGCATTGTTTATTCTGCACCCTATTTTGAAATTGGAATATTTTGAACTTTGAGTTAAATTGGCTAAATTACCAATTTCCGATCACTTTATTTTGTAGTTGAAACAGTTAACTGGGCGATTTCTTGTGCTCAATCGATAGAATAGAAGTAATACTAGTGGAATAGCTAAGAATTTGGTCGACTGGAATAATGTAATTGGCCTGAAATGGGAATCAAAGTCGGCAAATTTGCGAGAGCATAATTTTGTCAATTTTCCATCAAACTTCATACTTTTTGTTTTATTACCTTCAGAAAAAGATTCTCTACCATTTCATAAGAAAAAATAAGAATTTTTTTTTTTTAAATTCTTGGACACTGGTGCACCCTCTGAAATTTGGCCTCTGGACCCTGAAAGGGTTAAAGAGCACTGTAATGATTGCAGTTAGCACATGGGCAGCTTTCTTATATGACTGGTAGTGCTTCCTGTATTACCAACAACACTAATCCTTTCACTATCCAGACCCCCGATCTGAAATTTGTTCACACTGTCCAAGAATTAAAAACAAAATAAAATTATTATTTTTTCTTATGAAATGGTAGACAATCTTTTTCTGAAAGTAATGAAACCAAAAGTACAAAATTTGATGAAAATTGACAAAATTACCCTGTCGTGAATTTTGTTGTGTCAGGGATATTTACACATTGGCGATTTTGCCCATTTTGAGTTATTTTTAGGCCAATTACATTGTTCCTGTAGACCAAATTCTTAGCTACTTTGCTAGTATATCTTCCATTTTATTGACAGAGCACAAGAAATCACCCAATCAACTATTTCAACTACCCAATAAAGTGATCAAAAATTTATATTTTGGACAATTTCACACAATTTTCAAAATATTCCAATTTCAAAATAAGGTTCAAAATAAACAATGCAGGCATTCCCAGCACTAAAATAACATTTCTTCTGTTCATTAGCCCTCTGACTGTTTCGGTCGTATATATACGTCTTACGAGCCAGTGTTTTGGACGTATATATACTCAAAAATTCTAGCGGCTTCAAATCAAGTGGGAGAAAGCTGGTAGGCCCACATATGAAAGAATGGGTCTGTGTGGTCAGTGTGCGCTGTATAAAAAAAATCCTTCAGCATGCAGTGCATAATGAGAAAAAAAAAACTCCGACCGTGTTTTTGGATTAAAACGCCGACTTTGAGGTGTATTTTCATATAGTATTTATGGTTGTATTCTCTTTTTCATGATCTCAGTTGATAGAATGGAAAACATATTACAGAAATATAGATGATTTTGATTAGTTTCATGATGAAAATGACCTTGAAATTGAGCTCAAAGAAATGGAAATGTTTGATTTTTGCCAATGTTCAAGAGTAAACAAATCACGCCATGCGTCCAATACACGTCAACTGGTGAGTCTAATATTCTTACACAAGTGCACTGATATTATTTACAGTCAACCCCCGGTTCAAGTTATTAATTCGTTCCAGAGGGCCCGTCGAACACCGATTTGGACGAACAAAAGTATTAAAATAAAATCTTTTTTTATAACATATAGACATTCAATTACACACAATTTTATGAGAAATACAGAAATAATAGTACAATAACATGTCACTTACATTTATTGAAGAGTTGTTGATGTGTGGAAGACGGGAGGAGGGAAGAGGATGGAAGCTTTTTCATTGTTTGGGAGGGAAATCCCCTTCTATAAAGACATCAGGTAACAAGTCCTTGCCCTCCTGCTACACTCCCTGCATGAATACTACACTTCCTGCATGCCTGCTACACTCCCTGCACGCCTGCTACACTCCCTGCATACCTGCTACACTCCCTGCATGCCTGCTACACTCCCTGCATGCCTGCTACACTCCCTGCATGCCTGCTACACTCCTTGCATGAATGCTACACTCCCTGCATGAATGCTACACTCCCTGCATGAATGCTACACTCCTTGCATGAATGCTACACTCCCTGCATGCGTGCTACACTCCCTGCATGCATGCTACAATCCCTGCATGAATGGTACACTCCATGTATCCCTGCTTCACTCCCTGCTACACTCTCTACCACAGGGCTGGCACTAGGAGCTTTCTTGGGGCAAATGGTGGATTATTTAGCAGTTGCAAGCACTAAACACAGTGGAATAATGACAATATACTGGTATGAATGCGTGGGTGGTGGTCGCTCGCTTGTAAACAATAGCACAATGAGTGCCCGGGCCCAGCTGGGCCACGCGTACGCGTCCAGGATGAATCGCCAACTCTGAGCAGATCGGCTAATACCGAGCCAAAATTCTCGTTAAAAAAACGGTCGAACACCGATTTGGACAAACGCCGATGGCGTCGAACACCGGGGGTTGACTGTACACCATTTTTACAATAATGCAGTAGTCTGCATAACAGTAAATCTTCTATTTTTTGTGTGAATAAAAATTCAAAATAGAAAGCAAGAGTAATATAAGAGGGGCCTAAAGACGTGACTAATGAACAGAAAAAATCTTATTTTAGTGCCAGGAATGTCTGCATTGTTTATTCTGGACCCTATTTTGAAATTGACATCTTTTTTATTTTGCATGAAATTGGCCAAATTGCCAATTTCTGACCACTTTATTGGGTAGTTGAAATCGGTAAATTGGTGGTTTCTTGTACTCAATCGATAGAACAAATGGAGTTCTAAAGAAATAGCTATGGGTTTGTTCAACTGGAACAATGGAATTGGACAAAAATAGGGCTCAAAGTTGGCAAAATCGCCGATGCGAATATATCGCCGAGATCACTAACCCCTACCCCGCCTTCCCTCCACTACAGATTTATACACTCTCGAAGTCACTCTGTCTCGTTCCATTCTCTCTACATGTCCAAACCACCTCAACAACCCCTCCTCAGCTCTCTGGACAATCGTTTTGGTAATCCCGCACCTCCTCCTAATTTCCAAACTCCGAATTCTCTGCATTATATTCACACCACACATTGACCTCAGACATGACATCTCCACTGCCTCCAGCCTTCTCCTCGTTGCAACATTCATCACCCATGCTTCACACCCATATAAGAGCGTTGGTATAACTATACTCTCATACATTCCCCTCTTTACTTCCATGGACAAGGTTCTTTGTCTCCACAGACTCCGAAGTGCTCCACTCACCCTTTTCCCTCATCAATTCTATGATTCACCTCATCCTTCATAGACCCATCCGCCGACATGTCCACTCCCAAATATCTGAATACATTCACCTCCTCCATACTCTCTCCCTCCAATCTGATATCCAATCTTTCGTCACCTATTCTTTTTGTTATCCTCATCACCTTACTCTTTCCTATATTCACTTTCAATTTTCTTCTTTTACACACCCTACCAAATTCATCCACCAACCTCTGCAACTTCTCTTCAGAATCTCCCAAAAGCACAGTGTCATCAGCAAAAAGCAACTGTGACAACTCCCACTTTGTATTTGCTTCTTTATCTTTTAGCCCAACACCTCTTGCCAAGACCTCGCATTCACTTCTCTTACAACCCCATCTATAAATATATTGAACAACCACGGTGACATCACACATCCTTGTCTTAGGCCCACTTTTACTGGGAAATAGTCCCCTTCCCTCCTACACACTCTAACCTGAGCCTCACTATCCTCATAAAAACTCTTTACTGCTTTCAGTAACCTTCCTCCTATTCCATACACCTGCAACATCTGCCACATTGCCCCCTATCTACCCTATCATACGCCTTTTCCAAATCCATAAATGCCACAAAACATCTTTACCCTTATCCAAATACTGTTCACCTATATGTTTCACTGTAAACACTTGGTCTACACACCCCCTACCTTTCCTAAAGCCCCTTGTTCATCTGCTATCCTACTTTCTGTCTTACTCTTAATTCTTTCAATAATAACTCTACCATACACTTTACCAGGTACACTCAACAGACTTATTCCCTATAATTTTTGCACTCTCTTTTGTCCCTTTGCCTTTATACAAAGGAACAATACACGCTCTCTGCCAATCCCTAGGTACCTTACCCTCTTCCATACATTTATTAAATAATAGCACCAACCACTCCAAAACTATATCCCCACCTTCTTTTAACATTTCTATCTTTATCCCATCAATCCCAGCTGCCTTACCCCCTTTCATTCTACCCACTGCCTCATGAACTTCCCTACACTCACAACTGGCTCTTCCACACTCCTACAAGATGTTATTCCTCCTTGCCCTACACACGAAATCACAGCTTCCCTGTCTTCATCAACATTTAACAACTCCTCAAAATATTCTCTCCATCTTCCCGATACTCTAACTCTCCATTTAATAACTCTCCTCTCCTATTTTTAACTGTCAAATCCATTTGTTCTCTAGGCTTCCTCAACTTATTAATCTCATTCCAAAACTTTTTCTTATTTTCAACAAAATTTGCTGATAACATCTCACCCACTCTCTCATCTGCTCTCTTTTACATTGCTTCACCACTCTTTTAACCTCTCTTTTTCTCTCCATATACTCTTCCCTCCTTGCATCACTTCTACTTTGTAAAAACCTCTCATATGCTAACTTTTCTCCCTTACTACTCTCTTTACATTATCATTCCACCACGCTCCTCTTCCTCCCGCACCCACTCGCCTGTAACCACAAACTTCTGCTGAACACTCTAACACTACATTTTTAAATCTATCCCATACATTTTCAACCCCATTGCCTACACTCTCACTAGCCCATCTATCCTCCAATAGTTGTTTATATCTTACCCTAACTGCCTCCTCTTTTAGTTTATAAACCTTCACCTCTCTCTTACTTACTGATTCTATTTTCCTTGTATCCCATCTACCTTTTACTCCCACTGTAGCTATAACTAAAAGTGATCTGATATATCTGTGGCCCTCTATAAACATGTACATCCTGAAGTCTACTCAACAGTCTTTTATCTACCAATACATAGTCCAACAAACTACTATCATTATGCCTACATCATATCTTGTATACTTATTTATCCTCTTTTTCTTAAAATATGTATTACCTATAACTAAACCCCTTTCTATACAAAAGTTCAATCAAAGGGCTCCCATTATCATTTACACCTGGCACCCCAAACTTACCTACTACACCCTCTCTGCATGTTTCTCCCACTTTAGCATTTAGGTCCCCTACCACAATTACTCTCTCATTTGGTTCAAAAGTTCCTATACATTCGCTTAACATCTCCCAAAATCTCTCTCTCCTCTACACTCCTCTCTTCTCCAGGTGCATACACGCTTATTATGACCCACTTTTCGCATCCGACCCTTATTTTAATCCACATAATCCTTGAATTTACACATTCATATTCCCTCTTTTCCTTCCATAACTGATCCTTCAACATTATTGCTACCCCTTCCTTAGCTCTAACTCTCTCAGATACTCCTGACTTAATCCCATTTATTTCTCCCCACTGAAACTCGCCTACCCCCTTCAGCTTTGTTTCGCTTAGGGCCAGGACATCCAACTTCTTTCATTCATAACATTGGCAATCATCTCTTTCTTATCATCCGCACTACATCCACGCACATTCAGACAACCCAGTTTTATAAAGTTTTTCTTCTTCGTTTTTAGTAGATTTGTACAGGAGAAGGGGTTACTAGCCCATTGCTCCCGGCATCTTAGTCGCCTCATACGACACGCATTGCTTACGGAGGAAAGATTCTTTTCCACTTCCCCATGGACAATAGAGAAAATAAAAAGAACAAGAGCTATTAAGAAAAAGATGAAAAACCTAGATGTGTGTATGTATATATATGCATGTGTATGCCAGTGTAGTGTGACCTAAAGTGTAAGTAGAAGTAGCTAGATATACCTATTATCCAGCGTGTTTATGAGACAGAAAAAAGACACCAGCAATCCTACCATCATGTAAAACAGTTTCAGGTTTCTGTTTCACAGTCACCTGGCAGGACGGTAGTACCTCCCTGGGTGGTTGCTGTCTACCAACCTACTACCCTACCTAGATAAAGGTAGGGAAGTTTTCATTGCATTTATGGATTTAGAAAAGGCATATGACAGAGTGGATAGGGGAGCAATGTGGCAAATGTTGTAAGTGTATGGAACAGGTAGTAAGTTACTGAATGCTGTAAAGAGTTTTTATGAGGATAGTGAGGCTCAGGTTAGGGTGTTTAGGAGAGAGGGAGATTACTTCCCGGTAAAAGTAGGTCTTAGACAGGGCTGTGTAATGTCACCTTGGTTGTTTAATATATTTATAGATGGGGTTGTAAAAGAAGTAAATGCTAGGGTATTGGGGAGAGGAGTGGGATTAAATTATGGGGATTTAAATACAAAATGGGAGTTGACACAGTTACTTTTTGCTGATGATACTGTACTTATGGGAAATTCTAAAGAAAATATGCAAAGGTTAGTGAACGAGTTTGGGAGGGTGTGTAAAGGTAGAAAGTTGAAAGTGAACATAGATAAGAGTAAGGTGATGAGGGCATCAAACAATTCAAATAAAGAAAAATTGGATATCACATTGGAGAGAGGGATTATGGAAGGAGTGAATGTTTTCAGATATTTGGGAGTTGACTTGTCAGCGGATGGGTTTATGAAGGATGAGGTTAACCATAGAATTGATGAAGGAAAACAGGTGAGTGGTGTGTTGAGGTATCTGTGGAGACAAAAAACGTTATCCATGAAGGCAAAGAAGGGAATGTACGAAAGTATAGTGGTACCAACACTTTTATATGGGTATGAAGCATGGGTTGCAAATGCTGCAGCGAGGAGGCGGCTGGAAGCAGTGGAGATGTCCTGTCTAAACGCAATGTGTGGTGTAAATATTATGCAGAAAATTCGGAGTGTGGAAATTAGGAGGAGGTGTGGAGTTACTAAAAGTATTACTCGGAGGGCTGAAGAGGGGTTGTTGAGGTGGTTTGGTCATTTAGAGAGAATGGATCAAAGTAGAATGACTTGGAGAGCGTATAAATCTGTAGGGGAAGGAAGGCAGGGTAGGGGTCATCCTCAAAAAGGTTGGAGGGAGGGAGTAAAAGGAGGTCTTGTGGGCGAGGCTTGATTCCAGCAAGCATGTGTGAGCGTGTTAGATGGGAGTGAATGGAGACGAACGGTTTTTGGGACCTGACGAGCTGTTGGAGTGTGAGCAGGGTAACATTTTGTGAAGGGATTCAGGGAAATCAATTAATTGATTTAGTTGGACTTGAGTCCTGGAAATGGGAAGTATACGTACAATGCCTGCACTTTAAAGGAGGGGTCTGGGATAGTGACAGCTGTGAGGGACTTATTCTCAGCTGTCGTATCTGAGCGCCTCTGCAAAGACGGTGATTATGTATGAGTGAGGTGAAAGTGTTGAATGATGATGAAAGTATTTTCTTTTTGGGGATTTTGTTTCTTTTTGGGTCACCCTGCCTCGGTGGGAGACGGCGACTTGTTGAAAAAAAAAAAAAATAGGTAAGTACTGGTTTTCAGAGTTATGGATGCTTCGAACAATCTTCCGAGTAGGGTGATTGAGGCTAGGAACTTGGGTACGGGAGTGAAATTTTGGGTAGCTTTGGGTAGTGGTGGTTTTGATAAGGACCTGCCTTGTATGGGCTAGTAGGCCTTGTGTAGTGTTCCTCCATTTTTATGTTCTTATGTACCTGCTGACTTTTCCACCACATGTATAACTACTACTACTACTACTACTACTACCTCTACTTGTTTGGGCAAAACGTTGTCAATAAAGGATCACATTATACTGCTTATGTGTTTATTTTTTCAAGCCTGCGTGATGCATTGCCGCGAGTAGCAATCAAATATCGTACGGCAGTATGGCAGCCCTGCTGCCAGGCGCACGGTCGTAAGTCGAGTAGTCATACGTCGCGCAGGTCGTAAGTAGGATGGAAGGTGTATTTTCTTCCATCCTCTCTACATGTCTGAACCACCTCAACAACCTCTCCTCAGCTCTCTGGATAATAGTTTTGGTAATTCCGCACCTAATTCTAATTTCCAAACTACAAATTCTCTGCATTATAGTCACACCATACATTGCCCTCAGACACGACATCTCCACTACCTCCAGCCTTCTCCTTGTTGCAACATTCACCACACATGATTCACACCCATGTAAGAGTGTTGATGTAACTACACACTCATACATTTCCCTCTTTGCCTCTATGGACAAAGTTCTTTGTCTCCACAGACTCCTCAGTGCACCACTCACTTTTTTTCCCTCGTTAATTCTATGATTCACCTAATCTTTCATAGAGCCATCTGCTGACACGTCCACTCCTATATATCTAAATACACTCACCTCCTCCATACTCACTCTTTCCAGTCTGATATCCAATCTTTCGTTACCTAATTTTTTTGCTATCCTCATCACCTTACTTTTTACTATATACAGTAGACCCTCGCCATTCAAATTTAATCCGTTCCAGGAGCTTGTTCTTAACGTGAAATGTTCGAAAGGCGATTTAATTTTTCCCATAAGAAATAATGGAAATACAATTAATCCATTCCAGAAATCCAAAAATATATAAAAAATATTATATTTTAATAAAATTAAGCTTCTACATAGACAAAAACATTAAATACTACAGTGCTGTACTACTAAAAGTATTAGTAAATAAATGCAAGTCTTTTTACTTACCATTACTGAAGATTGTTGATGGCATATGGAAGAGGAGGAGGAGTGAGGGAGGAGGGGGTTAGTGTTTGGAAGGGAATCCCCTTCCAGAAGGACTTCAGGTATCAAAGCCCTATCTGGGGTTACTTCTTTTCTTTGTCTTTTAATCCCAGTAGGACCAGCTTGGGAGTCACTGGACACTTTAACAAAATAACTGTCCACAGTCCTCTGTTTCTGGCACCTTTTCAACATGTTCCTGAAGGACATTGTTTGGTCACTGAACATGCTGCTGTTATGGCTTGTTTGAGCTTGTTCGGGGTGGTATTTTCAACAAAACTTTGCAATCTATTCCACATTGTACACATCTCCTTAATCTCTGAAGAAGGCACCTTCTTCAGCCCCTCTTCCTCCTCCTTCTCCCGTGAATCAATAGCCTCAAATCTGGTCTGATGCTCTTCCATTTCCAGCTCTTGCTCTTGAGTTGTTAGCTCTACCCTGTGGCCCTGCACTCTCTTCCACATCCTCGCCACTCCCTCCAACCCCATGGACTTGCCCAATTCCACAATAGAGTCCACAACAGGCACAGAGTGGAGGGTCAGGGTCAGCCTCAAACCCTTCAAAATCCCTCTGTTGGACACAACCTGGCCACATTGGTCTCCAAGCAGAGTTCAAAGTCCTTGAAGTCACTCCCTCCCAAGCCTTGCCTATAAGGCCTATGCAGCTGTAGATATTGAAATGATTCTTCCAGAACTCTCTAAGGGTCAGTTCACTGTCGAGGTCATTCAAAGCACTTTTCAAACACTGCTTTTGTGTAGAGTTTTGAAGTTACAGATGACCTGCTGGTCCATGGGCTGGAGGAGAGGGGGTGTTAGGAGGCAAGAACTTCAGTTTTATAAATTTGAGTCTTCACACAGTAGGTCTTCCATGTTTTGAGGATGTGAAGGAGCATTGTCCAGCAACAGGAGGCACTTTTTGTCCCAAAACCCTTTTCCTGTAGGTATTTTCTCACACTGGGGCCAAACACTTCATGGATCCAGTCACTGAAAAGGTGTTTTGTGACCCACGCATTCTGACTAGCTCTCCACAAGACACACAATCTACTTTTGATGACATTGTGTCTCTTGAACACTCTGGGATTTTCTGAGTGATACACTAGTAAAGGCTTTAATTTAAAATCCCCACTAGCATTACTACACATCATGAGAGTTAGCCTGTCATTCATAGGCTTGTGTCCTGGCAGTGCCTTTTCTTCCTGAGTAATGTAGGTCCTGTTGGGCATTTTCTTCCAAAACAGGCCTGTTTCGTCACAATTGAACACTTGTTCAGGTTTCAATTTTCAGTCTTTATGTAGTCCTGAAACTCGTTTATGAATTTTTCAGCTGCAAGTTTGTCTGAACTGGCAGCCTCACCATGCCTTACCACATTATGTATGCCACTACGATTTTAAATCTCTCAAACCAGCCTTTGCTGGCTTTAAATTCACTACCATTACAATCAGCACTGGTTGCAGGCATTTTCTTTAAAAGATCGGCATGCAAGTTCCTTGCCTTTTCACTAACAATTGACTCAGACACACTATCACCCGCTAACTCTTTATCCTTGATCCACACCAGCAACAACTTCTCAATCTCTTCGATTATTTATGGTCTATTTTGGCTCACTTGTAACACCTTTTGCAACATCAGCTTGCTTAATTTCTTCCTTCTTAAGCAGGATAGAAGCAATAGTTGACCTGTTTTTGCCATATATCCTGGCAAGATCACACAATCGCACACCACTCTCGTATTTTTGTATTATTTCCTTCTTCATTTCTACGGTGTTTCTCACTTTTATCAGCCCAGGGGTACCACTAGGAACTTTCTTGGGACCCATGGCAGCTTATTTCACAGTCGCACTTAATGAACAAACTCCAAAAATTATAATTAAGTGTGAAATGTCTGGAGAAGCGTGCAGGGTATTGTTCTCTCGAGGTAAACACGCGGGACTGGCTCTCACGCCTGCGCTGTGAGGCACCCAAGCGCCTGGGCAGACAGGTCACGAACGTATTTTCGACTCGCGATAATTTGTTCGCATGACGATATTGATTTTTTTGTACTAATGACGATTTGTTCGACTGCCGAGCCGTTCAAATAGCGGGAGTCCACTGTATTCACTTTTAATTTTCTTCTTTTACATACACTACCAAACTCATCTACCAACCTCTACAACTTCTCTTCAGAATCTCCCAAAAGCACAGTGTTATCTGCAAAGAGCAATTGCGACAACTCCCACTTTGTGTTAGATTCTTTATCTTTTAACCCACACCTCTTGCCAACACCCAAGCATTCACTTCTCTTACAACCCTATCTCTTACAACCATGGTGACATCACATATCCCTGTATATGGCCTACTTTTACTGGGAAATAATCTCCCTCTCTCTTACATACTCTAACCTGAGCCTCACTATCCGTTCCAGAGGGCCCGTCGATCACCGGTTTGGTCGATTTCCGATTCTAATTTCCCTATAAGAAATAATGGAAATAAAATTAATCCGTTCCAGACATCCAAAAGTATTAATATAATATTTTTTAGAATTTTTTGACATTAAATTACACACAATTTTATGACAAATAAAGAAATAATAGTACAATAACATGTCACTTACATTTATTGAAGAGTTGTTGATGTGTGCAAGACGGGAGGAGGGGAGAGGATGGAGTAATATGCTAGTGTTTAGAAGGGGAATCCCCTTCTATTAACCCTTAAACTGTCCACACGTAGATATACGTTCACTCGCATAGCTGACCGAACGTAGATCTACGTTTTTTTTCAAATGCTTTTAACCTTGCCACGATAAGCCTGAGTTGCCTAGAGATTAGAGAATGGGTCTGTGCACTCAGTGTGTGTGTAGAATTACAAAATGTGGGAATGACAAACAAAATGCACTCTTCATTTTAAAGAAAACGAACAATTTATTTTTTTCTCAAAATACTCGGACAGCTACGCGAGTGAACGTATATCTACGTGTGGACAGTTTAAGGGTTAACACTGCAGGTGGCAAGTTCTTTTCTGGGGTTACTGGCCTTTTTCTTTGAATGCTACACTCCCTGCATGAATGCTACACTCCCTGCATGAATGCTACACTCCCTGCATGAATGCTACACTCCCTGCATGAATGCTACACTCCCTGCATGAATGCTACACTCCCTGCATGAATGCTACACTCCCTGCATGAATGCTACACTCCCTGCATGAATGCTACACTCCCTGCATGAATGCTACACTCCCTGCATGAATGCTACACTCCTGCATGAATGCTACACTCCCTGCATGAATGCTACACTCCTGCATGAATGCTACACTCCCTGCATGAATGCTACACTCCCTGCATGAATGCTACACTCCCTGCATGAATGCTACACTCCTGCATGAATGCTACACTCCTGCATGAATGCTACACTCCCTGCATGAATGCTACACTCCTGCATGAATGCTACACTCCTGCATGAATGCTACACTCCCTGCATGAATGCTACACTCCCTGCATGAATGCTTCACTCCCTGCTACACTCTTTACCACAGGCTTGGCACTAGGAGCTTTCTTGGGGCCCATGGTGGCTTATTTAGCAGTTGCAAGCACTAAAAACAGTGGAATAATGACAATATACTGGTATGAATGCGTGGGTGGTGGTCGCTCGCTTGTAAACAATAGCACACTGAGTGCCTGGGCGCCCAGCTGGGCCACGGGCCACGCATACGCGTCCGGGACGAATAGCCGACTCCAAGCGGCTTGTCTATTACCGAGCAAAAATTCTCATTAAAAAACCTGTCTAACACTGATTTGGACGACCTCCGACACCGTCTATCACCGGGGGTTGACTGTATCTGCAACATCTGCCACATTGCCCCCTATCCACTCTGTCATACACCTTTTCCAAATCCATAAATGCCACAAAAACCTCTTTACCCTTATCTAAATACTGTTCACCTATATGTTTCACTGTAAACACTTGGTCTACACACCCCCTACCATTCCTAAAGTCTACATCCTCATCTGCTATCCTGCTCTGTCATACTCTTAATACTGGCAAAAATCAAACCTTTCCACTACTCTGGGCTCAATTTCAAGCTATTTTTAGTCCTCAAACCAATCAAAATCATATTGGTTTCTGTTATATATCTTCCATTTTATCAAATGAGACCAAGAAACTCAGAATACAACCATAAAATCCATATGAAAATACACCGCAAAGTTGCTGTTTTACACCAGAAATACTGTCGCAGGTTTTTTTATATGGTGCACACTTACCACATAGACCCATTCTCTCATATCTAGGCCTAAATTTACCAATCACAGCTTATCTGAGTGAGCTGAGCTCATGGCGTAGAACTATGGCATGGAAGGTTTAAGGGGCAGTAACACCTGTCACCGAGCGCGAATAAAAAAAAAATCGAAAAATTATGAAAATTGAGTTAATCTTATAGAAAAATAGCTTAACTCTCTGGCTACACAATGGTACAAGACTCAATGTAATACGACGTTTCTACAAGGAATTATAGTCATTTATATCATGTATGGTGACGGTGATGTGCGCAGCTCGCCTGCTCTCAGCCCGTATATTTTTAGAATTTTTTTCCATTTTTTTTCTTTACTGTTTCGTGTATTATTCATTCTAATGGTGTAATTTACGATTTGGCATCATATGAGAGTGGGCGGAGCTTATACGTAGTCTACCAGCCAATCAGGAACAATCTGGGAATATTTGCTGACGTCAGCAGAATTCCCACTCTGAAGCACCATATATTATTTCATTATTATGCTAATATCAATTCTACGGCTTATTTATCTATCACAATTGATCTAATATGAAATAATAAACACTATAAATAACATATAAACATGTTATATGCTCCAGCATGAATAAAAATGAGCTCTAATATAGTGCGGTCTCTATCAGCAATATGAGTATAAAAATGATTCCCCTTCCCATAACATATTCTTTGGCCTGTGAGTAGAGAAAACGGTGTGTGAGGCTAACTACACTAAAACATTAGTTTTACAAAGAAAACATTGAAACACAAGTGATTTTTTAAAAAAAAAAAAAAATTCCCGAGGCGGGTGGCGGCGCCGCTCAGGAACTTTCAGGCGAATATCTCGGAAGTAAGTTATTGACTTATTTTACTTTGTGGAGTTTTTACTGTTTGATTAAATGAAATAATATTCACAGGAATGGTAAAAATATGATTGTTCTTATTTTTAAGACGCACTTTTGTAAATATTCCAAATATTTTGGGATTTATTTGGGATTAAAGGGCATATTTTTTTTCAACATTCAAACAGTTACATGCTTTATTTTTTTGTGGAATAAAGATAAGATGTTTACAGGAAAGTACATCGTCAAAAAATCGTATTAGCATTGTTCTTTCGGTACCAAGTCTCAAAACAACCTTACGTAGTGACATATAGGATCGGGATCCTGCCAAACGTCCTGACATGAGATTTTCAGTAAATATTTTTTTTTTCAGTTGTTGTTTGGACTATCTTATTGAATATTTTTTAAAACATACTGAGTGAACACTTCTATGTGTAAAAAAAAAATGAAAGAAATTCAACGAACAGAAAAAAAAAAAAATTGACGCTCGGAGACAGGTGTAACTGCCCCTTAACTTACTACCAGCAACACTAATTTACTTTCCACAATGCAAAGAAAGACAACACTAATTTACTTTCCACAATGCAAAGAAAGGCAACACTAATTTACTTTCCACAATGCAAAGAAAGGCAACACTAATTTACTTTCCACAATGCAAAGAAAGGCAACACTAACTTACAGGTCCAATAAATCCCAATATAAGATTGAGAAGAAATATGAAGATGGCAAAGAGTAGTCTAGTTCTGAGGAACTTCCACACAGCTTGATGTAGTGAAGCTTCGTCTTCCCTACTCCTCTTAACTTCTTCATTCCATAAAATCTCCAATCTGAAAATAACAAATAATTCAATTAATCTCACTTTCCTTAATTCGTTGAGGGTTGTCCTATAGTTCTAAGGCTTTGAAGCCAGGGTCCGTGCCATAGTACTACGTCATGAGCTCGGCTCACTCAGATAAAGCTGTGAGCTGTAAATTTGGGCCTAGATATGAGAGAATGCATATACAGTGGTACCCCGGTTTACGATGGTCCCCAAACTCACCCTTTTATGTAAGTTTATTTTTTTAAATGCTTTTGTAAGTGTAATTTTGGGGGTCTAAAAGGACTAGTCTATTTTACAACATTTCTTAAGGAGATAAATTCGTTTGGTAATGGCACTTGAACAGCATTCTGGAATGAAAAAATATCGTAAACCGGGGTACCACTGTATGTTGCAAGTGTGCACCATATAAAACAAATCCTCCTGCACGCAGTGCATAATGAGAAAAAATGGCAACCATGTTTTTGGATTAAAATGGCGACTTTGCAGTGTATTATTGTATGGTTTTTATGGTTGTATTCACGGTTTCATGGTCTCATTTGATAGAATGGAAGATACATTATAATGGTTTCAGTACTAAAAACAGCTTGAAATTGAGCTCAAAGTAGCAGAAATGTTTGAATTTTGCTGATGTTCAAGAGTAAACAAATTATATCACACATCCAATACTCATCAGCTGGTGTGTCTAATGTGTATTCACGAATGCGCTGATATTATTTATACAATTATTACAATAATGCATAACAGTAAATCTTCTATTTTTTGGTGTGAATAAAAATTCTTTAACCCTTTCGGGGTCGGTGCCGTACTAATACGTTTTATGAGCAGGGGTTGGTGCCGTACTAGTATGCCCAAATTCTAGCGGCCTCAAATTAAGTGGGAAACGGCTGGTAGCCCTACATATGAAAGAATGGGTCTATGTGGTCAGTGTGCGCAGTATAAAAAAAAATCCTGCACCACACACTGCATAATGAGAGAAAAAAAACTCCGACCGTTTTTTTTGTTTAAAACAGCAACTTTGCAGTCTATTTTTGTATGGTATTTATTGACGTATTCTCGTTTTCTTGGTCTCAATTGATAGAATGGACGATATATTACAGAAATAGAGATGATTTTGATTGGTTTGACAATGACAAGTTCCTTGAAATTGTGCTCAAAGTAGCGAAAATGTTTGATTTTTGACGATGTTAAAGAGTAAACAAATCACACCATGCGTCCAATATACATCAACTGGCGGGTCTAATATTCATGCACAAGTGCTCTGATATTATTTATACCATTTATACAATGATGCAGTTGTATACATAACAGTAAATCTTCTATTTTTTGTGAGAATAAAAATTCAAAATGAAAAGCAAAAGTAATGTAAGAGGGGCCTGGAAACGTGACTAATGAACAGAGAAGATGTTATTTTAGTGCCAGGAATGCACGCCTTGTTTATTCTGGACCGTATTTTGAAATTGGCATCGTTTGAAATTTGTGTGAAATTGGCCAAATTGCCATTTTCTGACCACTATTTTGGGTAGTTGAAATTGGTAAATAGGCAGTTTCTTTTACTCAATCGATAAAAGAAGTGGAGTTCTAGCGAAATAGCTATAATTTTAGTAGACTGAAACATTGGAATTTGCCGAAAATAGGACTCAAAGTGGGCGAAATCGCTGATGCGTAAATGTCATCAATACCGCTAACTTCGCGAAAGCATAATTCCGTTAGTTTTCGATCAAATTTCATAATTTTGGTGGCATTATGATCGGAAAAAGATTCTCTATCATTCCATAAGATTTTTTTTTTCCAAAAAATTTCGACCCCCAGTAACAGGTTGACGAGAAGGCCTGTCGACCCCCAAAAGGTTAAGTGAATAAAAAATCAAAATGGAATTCATCTGTAAAGCCTGGAAATGTAACTACATAATAAACAGAGGAAATGTTATTTTAGTGCCAGGAATGCCTGTGTTGTTTATTCTGGACCTGGTTTTGAAATTGGCCAAATTGCCAACTTCCAATCACTTTATTGGGTAATTGAAATAGTTGATAGGGCAATTTTTTGTGCTCAATAGACAAAATGGAACACATACTAGTAAGTGAGATGAAAGTGTTGAATGATGATGAAAGTATTTTCTTTTTGGGGATTTTCTTTCTTTTTGGGTCACCCTGCCTCGGTGGGAGATGGCCGACTTGAGAAAAAAAAAAAACTAGCGAAATAGCTAAGAATTTCATCTAATGGAACAATGTAATTGGCCAAAAATGGGACTCAAGGCAGGCAAAATCCCCGATGCCTTAACACTTTCGGGATCGGTGCCGTACTAGTACGTTTTACGAGCAGGGGTTGGTGCTGTACTAGTACGCGTAAATTCTAGCGGCTTCAAATTAAGCAGGAAACAGCTGGTAGGCCTAGGGATGAGAGAATGGGTCTGCGTGGTCAGTGTGCGCAGTAGGAAAAAAATCGGGCACCCAGTGGTGCATTGTGGGAACACCATTTCAGTACACCTTCTCCACCATGCCTCGCAGCAATAAACACCTTACTCCTTAGCAGAATTGGGACACTTTTATTCATCAGTGACAGTTCTAACAGTGACGGGGGTGTCAGTGAAGGCGACTTTCAAGATTTTGAGGTGGTTGTGACCGAAACTAGTGACCATAATACCGGTATAAGTGAGGAAAAACCCAGACGACCCACAGCCGTCCACCCTGGTGCTGTGGCGTCTTGTTCACGGCCAGTGTACCAGAATGAAGCGGAAACTCCTATTTACTCATATCCGGACTCAGATGTGAGCAATGGTGATGATAGTGATAGTGAATATGAACCCAAGCCCTTCAAAATAGTTC
>WNWK01032580.1:0-21798 GCA_009830355.1 Cherax destructor
AAATTTTAATTGTAATAAGAATTAAAAATGTAAAATTATTTTATGCTTTTTGACTTTAAATTTTCAAATTTTTGAAAATTATTAATAAATATATTAGATTCTAAAAGAAATATAAAATTTTTATTTTCCCATAAATTTCAATTGCAGTGAATTTAAAGTTGAATTATTTTTAGTAAAATGAGTTTTCAGAAAACATCAAACTCTAAAATCAATTGATAAAATATTTTAAAATTTAAATTTAAATTTCATAAAAATTTTAAATTTTATGAAATTTTAAAAAATATTTTAAGATTTTTAAGAAATTTTTAAAAATATAATATTAAAAATTCAAAAATTATAAAATTATTTTATTCATTTTAATTTTAAGATTTAAATTTGAAAAATATTTTTTAAAAAATCAGTAAAGTAAATGAATCAAAACATTAAATTTTGCTTAATTTTATTTAAATTTATATTTATAAAATTTATTTAAATTGAAAATATAAATTTTATAAAATATTTGCAAGATCAAACGTTAAACTCAAATTATAAAATATTTTAGATATTATTTGTTCTAAATTAAAATTTAATTTCTAAAAATATTGATAATTTTTTAAGGGATTTAAAAATTATAAAAATATTCAAAAACATAAACTTTTAATGAATTGAATTTAGTTCAATTTTGAAAATATTTAGTAAATTAATATATAAGAAAATCATAAAATTTTTATTTCATAATTTAATGAAAAATTTATTTAAAGTTAAAATTAGTATTTTCAATGATTTCAAGATATTAAACTAATAATAACTTAACTTTTTAGATTTAAATTTTTATTTTCAAAATTTAAATTATAAAATTTTTAATTTAAGATTTTTAAAATATTAAATAAAAATCAAATCTAAATTGATATTTTGATTTAGCATTTTCAGATTTGAAAAATATTTTTGAAAAATATACATAGTATAAAAAATATAAATTTTTTATTTTAATAAATTAATTATAAATTATTTAAATAAAATTATATTTTTAAAATAGTTTCAATCAAACTATTTAAATAATATCAAAATTCTAAATTTTTCTTTTTAATTCATATTTCGAAAATATAAAATTTAAAATATGATTTTATAAATGGTTTTTCAAAAAATAAAATTATAAAATCAAATTAAAAATGATTTTTGCATTTTTGAATTTTAATTTTCAATTTTCGAAAATATTTTATAAAATATATTAAGATTTAAAAAAAATATAAAATTTATTATTCCATAAATTTAATTAGAAATTTATTTAAGGAATTAGTTTTTAGAAAATTTTTAGAAAATCAAAGCTCAAAGAAATATATAAAATCTTTTAAATTTTTCTGATTTTATTTATTAATTTTAAAATAATAAATATTTTAAAAAAAGATTAACGTTAAGGATTTAAAAATATAAAATTTAAATTTCAAAATTTAAAGTTATTTTATGAATTAGATTAACATTAATGATTTTTGAAATAATTTTTTAAAATATACTAAATAATTCTAAAAAAAAATCTAAAATTTTTTTATTTCTAAATTTAATTAAGATTTTTAAAAATTAATAAAATTCTAAATAGTTTAAGAAAACATAAACGCTTAACCTAAATATGCATAAATCTTTTAAATTTCTAAGTTTTAATAATGTTTTGAAAAAAAGAAAATCATAAATATATTTAATAGATTTTAATGATTTTTAATATTTAATATTAAATTTCGAAAATATATGAAATATTTATATTGATTTTAATTTGGATTTTAAATTTAAAAATATTAATTTAAAAATATAAATTGATTCTAAGAAATTAAAATTTTTTTTTCTAAATCAATTTTGTAGAAATTATTTAAAGTGTGAAAATAAATTTTAGTAAAATATTTTAAAAAGCACTAAATTCTAAAAGTGAATATGCTAAAAAGATTTAGCATAGCTTTAATTTTATGATTTTAAAATAGTTTAAATTTATATTTTTAAAAAGATTTTAATATTTTAAAAATGTAAAATTTATAAATATTAAAATTTATAAAATTATTTATTGAAATTTTTGAAAATTAAATATTTATGATTTTCTAAAAATATTTTTAATAAAATAACTCTATAGTCTAAATAGAAAATCATAAAATTTTGCTTATTAACCATTAAATTTCATTAGTAATTTATTGAAAAGTTGAAAATTAATATTTTACTAAAAATGAGTTTTAAATACTTCAAACTCTAAACGTCAGAAATATAATAAATAAAATTTTTATCATTTTCTGACATTTAATGTTTCATGTATTTTTGAAAATAATATGAAATATTTATAAAATTGATTTTATAATTTTGAATGGATTTCTAAAAAATTAAATATTTTTTAATTTCCAAAATTTTAAAACTTGATTTTATTGCATTTTGAATTTAAAATTTAAGATTTTTGAAAAATATTTTTAGATAAAATACTTAAAAGCTCTAAAATGAAAAAAAAAATTTTGCTTACTTTTCCATTTAATATTCAGTATTATTTAAAAGTGAAATAATATTTATAAAAAATGAGTTTTGCATAACATAAACTCTCTAAATCGTAAATATGCAATAAAATAAAATGTTAAAATTTTTCTGATTTTTTAAGTTTATGTATTTTCAAAAAATATGAAATATTCTATAAAATATTGATTTTTATAAAATTTTTAATGGATTTTTAAAAAAATGTAAATAATTTAATATTCAAAATCTAAAATTATTTTTGATTTTGAATATTAAAGGCAATTTCAAGGATTTTCTAAAAACTATTTTGATAAAATATACTAAGAACTTCTAAAAGAAAATATAAAATTTATTATTTTCAAATTTCTTCAGCTTTAATTTCAGTATTTTAAAATTGAAAATTAAATATTTTAGTAAAAAATGAGTTTTTAAACTTAAACTCTAAAACGTCAAATATGATAAAATCGATTTTAACACATTTTTGCTTTTAATTTAGATTCAAAATTTGAAATATTTAAAAATATATGATTTAGAAAAAATGTATATTATAAATTCAATGCTAAAATTATTTAGATTTGATTTAAATAGTTTTCAAAACTATTTTAAAAATATATAAGATTTTAAAATCTTAATGTTTCATGTATTTTCGAAAATAATTAAATATTATAAAATATTGATTTTTATGTTTTAATGGTTTTTAAAATATAGTAAATAATTTAAAATTAAAATGCTATAAAACTTGATTTTATTGCATTTATGAAATTAAGGCATTTCAAGATTTGTGAAGACTATTTTTGATAAATATATTAGTAATTTCAAAAATCATAAAATTTACTTTTCCATAAATTTCATTGCTATAGAAATTTATTTAAAGTTAAAATTTAATGATTTTATAAAAATGATTTGTAAGAAAAATAAACTCTAAAAGCTAAAATTATGCATTAATGCATTTTGACATTTTCTAGTCATTTTAAGATACTATTTTTTAAAAAATGAAATATTCTATAAAAATATTGAATTTATGATTTTTATAATTTTAAAATATGAAATATTTAAATATTAAAATGCTATAATATTTTATTGAATATTGGATTTAAGCATTTCTAAATTTAAAACTAATTTTAGATAAAATATTAGACATTTTGAAGCTTTTAAAAAATTCATTATTTTCATACTTTCATAAATTTCAAATTTGATTAAATTATTTAAAAGTTGAAAATTAAGTATTTTAGCTAAAATATTTAAAAGCATAAAACATCTTAAACTTGAAATATTAAAACATTTTAACTTTTCTGAAACTATTTTTAGATATATATTCGAAAATATATAAATATTCTATAAAAATTTGCTTTTTAGATAATTTAATTGAGTTTTTAAAATTATTAAAAATTAAAATATTAAAATGCTAAAAACTTGATTTTATTGAATTTTAAACATTAAAGCGAATTTCAAGATTTTTGAAAACTATTTTTAGATAAATTAATTAGTAGTTTCAAAAAGAAAATTCATAAAAATTTTTTTAGTTTTCATAAATTTAAAAATGTAAATATTTAAAAGTTAAAATTAAAATTTTACTAAATGATTTGACGTAAAAGACTTCAAAGTCTAAAGTAAATTATGAAAAATACTTAGAATTCTAAGAAATATAAATTTTCTTATTTTCGAAAATAATAAATATTCTATAAAAATATTGATTTATAGATTTTAAGTATTTTTTAAAAATGTAAATAATTAAAATATTCAAACGTCTAAACTCGATTTATTGCATTTTGACACATTTTTTCAGTTTAAGTTTAGTATTTTTGAAATAATAAATATTCTATAAAATATTGTTTCTAAAGAATTTAATGAATTTTTAATATAAATATTCATAAATTTCAAAATGCTAAAATTATTTAAGTTAAAATGAATTATTAGCTAAAAAATGAGTTTTGCAAGAAACATTTTAAAAATTACATATAATATGAATAAAATTAAATTTTTTACTTTCCCTAAATTTAATTCATATTTCATTAAATTAAAATCAGAAAGCATCAAACCGCTCTAAAACGTCGAAATATGATAAATCGATTTTAGCACATTTTCTGAGCTTTTAAAGTTTCATGTATTTTTCGAAAATAATATGAAATATTCTATAAAAATATTGATTTTTATAGATTTTAATGGGATTTTTAAAAATATGTAAATAATTTTAAATATTAAAAATGCTATAAAACTTGATTTTATTGCATTTTTGACGATTTAGGCATTTTCAAGGATTTTCTGAAAACTATTTTTAGATAAAATATATTGAGTAAGCTTCTAAAGAAAATCATAAATTTTGCTTACTTTCCATAAATTTCAATTGCAGTAGAAATTCTATTTAAAAGTGTGAAAATGCTAAGTATTTTAGCTAAAAATGAGTTTTGATAGAAAATCAAACCGCTCTAAACGTCGAAATATGAATAAAATACGATTTTAGCACATTTTCTGAGCTTTTTAAGTTTCATGTATTTTCGAAAATAATATGAAATATTCTATAAAAATATTGATTTTTATAGATTTTTAATGGGATTTTTTAAAAATATGTAAATAATTTATAAATATTAAAATGCTATAAAACTTGATTTTATTGCATTTTTGACGATTAAGGCATTTTCAAGATTTTCTGAAAAACTATTTTTTTAGACAAAATATACCTGTGAGTAAGCTTCCTAAAAGAAAATCATAAAATTTTGCTTACTTCTCCGATAAATTTCAATTGCAGTAGAAATTCTATTTAAAAGTGTGAAAATCTAAGTATTTTAGCTAAAAAATGAGTTTTGTCAGAAAACCATCAAACCGCTCTAAAACGTCGAAATATGCCATAAAATGCGATTTTAGCACATTTTTCTGAGCTTTTTAAAGTTTCATGTATTTTTCGAAAATAATATGAAATATTCTATAAAAATATTGATTTATATAGATTTTTAATGGGATTTTTTAAAAATATGTAAATAATTAATAAATATTCAAAAATGCTATAAAACTTGATTTTATTGCATTTTTTGACGATTTAAGGCATTTTCAAAGATTTTGTGAAGAACTATTTTTTTTAGATAAAATATACATATGAGTATGCTTCCTAAAAGAAAATCATAAAATTTTGCTTACTTTTCCCATAAATTTCAATTGCAGTAGAATTCTATTTAAAAGTGTGAAAATGTAAGTATTTTAGCTAAAAATGAGTTTTGCCAGAAAAGCACTCAAACCGCTCTAAAACGTCGAAATATGCAATAAAATACGATTTTAGCATTTCTGATTTAAGTTTCATGTATTTTCGAAAATAATATGAAATATTCTATAAAAATATTGATTTTTATAGATTTTTAATGGGATTTTTAAAAATATGTAAATAATTATAAATATTAAAAATGCTATAAAACTTGATTTTATTGCATTTTTGACGATTTAAGGCATTTTCAAGGATTTTTGAAAACTATTTTTAGATAAAATATACCATATGAGTAATCTTCCTAAAGAAAATCATAAAATTTTGCTTACTTTTCCCAAAATTTCAATTGCAGTAGAAATTCTATTTAAAAGTGTGAAAATGTAAGTATTTTAGCTAAAAATGAGTTTTGTCAGAAAAGCACTCAAACCGCTCTAAAACGTCGAAATATGCAATAAAATACGATTTTAGCACATTTTTCTGAGCTTTTTAAGTTTCATGTATTTTCGAAAATAATATGAAATATTCTATAAAAATATTGATTTTTATGATTTTTATTGGGATTTTTAAAAATATGTAAATAATTTATAAATATTCAAAATGCTATAAAACTTGATTTTATTAATTTTTGACGATTTAAGGCATTTTCAAGGATTTTCTGAAAACTATTTTTTAGATAAAATATACCTATGAGTAAGCTTCCTAAAAGAAAATCATAAAATTTTGCTTACTTTTCCCATAAATTTCAATTGCAGTAGAAATTCTATTTAAAAGTGTGAAAATGTAAGTATTTTAGCTAAAAATGAGTTTGCCAGAAAAGCACTCAAACCGCTCTATATCGTCGAAATATGCAATAAAATACGATTTTAGTACATTTTTCTGAGCTTTTTAATGTTTCATGTATTTTTCGAAAATAATATGAAATATTCTATAAAAATATTGATTTTTATAGATTTTTAATGGGATTTTTTAAAAATATGTAAATAATTTATAAATATTCAAAATGCTAAAACTTGATTTTATTGCATTTTTGACATTTAAGGCATTTTCAAGGATTTTGAAAATTTTAGAAAAATATATTTTAGCTAAAAAAACTATAAAATTTGCTTAAAATCCATAAATTTCAATTGCTAAATTCTATTAAATTAAATTGAGAAATTATTTAAAAGTGTGAAAATAAGTATTTTACTAAAATGAGTTTTCAGAAAACATCAAACCGTCTAAACGTCGAAATATGCAATAAATCGATTTTAGCACTTTCTGAGTTTAAGTTTCATGTATTTTTCGAAATAGAAATATTCTATAAAATATTGATTTTATAGATTTTTAATGGGATTTTAAAATATGTAAATAATTATAAATATTAAAATGCTATAAACTTATTTATTGCATTTTTGACGATTTAAGGCATTTTCAAGGATTTTTGAAAACTATTTTAGAAAAATATACTTGAGTAAGCTTCTAAAGAAATCATAAAATTGCTTACTTCCCATAAATTTCAATTGAGTAGAAATTCATTTAAAAGTTGAAAATTAAGTATTTTAGCTAAAATGAGTTTTTGAAAACATCAACGCTCTAAAACGTCGAAATGCAAAATGATTTGCATTTTTCTGAGCTTTAAAGTTTCATGTATTTTTCGAAAATATGAATATTCTATAAAATATTGATTTATAGATTTTTAATGGGATTTTAAAATATGTAAATAATTATAATATAAAATGCTATAAACTTATTTTATTGTGAGTAGAAATTCTATTTAAAAGTGTGAAAATCTAAGTATTTTAGCTAAAAATGAGTTTTGCCAGAAAAGCACTCAAACCGCTCTAAAACGTCGAAATATGCAATAAAATACGATTTTAGCACATTTTTCTGAGCTTTTTAATGTTTCATGTATTTTCGAAAAAATATGAAATATTCTATAAAAATATTGATTTTTATAGATTTTTAATGGGATTTTTAAAAATATGTAAATAATTAATAAATATTCAAAATGCTATAAAACTTGATTTTATTGCATTTTTGACGATTTAAGGCATTTTCAAGGATTTTCTGAAAAACTATTTTTTAGACAAAATATACCTTGAGTAAGCTTCCTAAAAGAAAATCATAAAATTTTGCTTACTTTTCCATAAATTTCAATTGCAGTAGAAATTCTATTTAAAAGTGTGAAAATTAAGTATTTTAGCTAAAAATGAGTTTTGCAGAAAAGCATCAAACCGCTCTAAAACGTCGAAATATGCAATAAAATGCGATTTTAGCACATTTTTCTGAGCTTTTTAATGTTTCATGTATTTTTCGAAAATAATATGAAATATTCTATAAAAATATTGATTTTTATAGATTTTTAATGGGATTTTTAAAAATATGTAAATAATTTATAAATATTCAAAAATGCTATAAAACTTGATTTTATTGCATTTTTGACGATTTAAAGCATTTTCAAGGATTTTCTGAAAACTATTTTTTAGATAAAATATACCCTATGAGTAAGCTTCCTAAAAGAAAATCATAAAATTTTGCTTACTTTTTCCATAAATTTCAATTGCAGTAGAAATTCTATTTAAAAGTGTGAAAATTAAGTATTTTAGCTAAAAATGAGTTTTCAGAAAAGCATCAAACCGTCTTAAAACGTCGAAATATGCATAAAATGCGATTTTAGCACATTTTTCTGAGCTTTTAAAGTTTCATGTATTTTTTGAAAATAATATGAAATATTCTATAAAAATATTGATTTTTATAGATTTTTAATGGGATTTTTTAAAAATATGTAAATAATTAATAAATATTCAAAATGCTATAAAACTTGATTTTATTGCATTTTTGACGATTTAAGCATTTTCAAGATTTTTGAAAACTATTTTTTAGATAAAATATACATATGAGTAAGCTTCCTAAAAGAAAATCATAAAATTTTGCTTACTTTTCCCATAAATTTCAATTGCATGAAATTCTATTTAAAAGTGTGAAAATTAAGTATTTTAGCTAAAAATGAGTTTTGCAGAAAAGCATCAAACTGCTCTAAAACGTCGAAATATGCATAAAATCGATTTTAGCACATTTTTCTGAGCTTTTTAATGTTTCATGTATTTTTTGAAAATAATATGAAATATTCTATAAAAATATTGATTTTTATAGATTTTAATGGGATTTTTAAAATATAAATAATTATAAATATTCAAAAATGCTATAAAACTTGATTTTTTTGCATTTTTGACGATTTAAGGCATTTTCAAGGATTTTCTGAAAACTATTTTTTAGATAAAATATACCTATGAGTAAGCTTCCTAAAAGAAAATCATAAATTTTGCTTACTTTCCCATAAATTTCAATTGCAGTAGAAATTCTATTTAAAAGTGTGAAAATCTAAGATTTTAGCTAAAAATGAGTTTTGCCAGAAAAGCATCAAACCGCTCTAAAACGTCGAAATATGCAATAAAATACGATTTTACATTTTTCTGAGCTTTTAATGTTTCATGTATTTTCGAAAATAATATGAAATATTCTATAAAAATATTGATTTTTATAGATTTTTAATGGGATTTTTAAAAATATGTAAATAATTTATAATATTAAAAATGCTATAAAACTTGATTTTATTGCATTTTGACGATTTAAGGCATTTTCAAGGATTTTTGAAAACTATTTTTTAGATAAAATATACTATGAGTAGCTTCCTAAAAGAAAATCATAAAATTTTGTTATTTTCCCATAAATTTCAATTGCAGTAGAAATTCTATTTAAAAGTGTGAAAATGAAGTATTTTAGCTAAAATGAGTTTTGCCAGAAAGCACCAAACCGTCTAAAACGTCGAAATATGCAATAAAATACGATTTTAGACATTTTTCTGAGCTTTTTAATGTTTCATGTATTTTTCGAAAATAATATGAAATATTCTATAAAAATATTGATTTTATAGATTTTTAATGGATTTTTAAAAATATGTAAATAATTTAAATATTAAAAATGCTATAAAACTTGATTTTATTGCATTTTTGACGATTTAAGGCATTTTCAGATTTTCTGAAAACTATTTTTAGATAAAATATACTATGAGTAGCTTCCTAAAAGAAAATCATAAAATTTTGTTACTTTTCCCATAAATTTCAATTGCAGTAGAAATTCATTTAAAAGTGTGAAAATTAAGTATTTTAGCTAAAAATGAGTTTTGCAGAAAAGCACTCAAACCGCTCTAAAACGTCGAAATATGCATAAAATACGATTTTAGCACATTTTTGAGCTTTTAATGTTTCATGTATTTTTCGAAAATAATATGAAATATTCTATAAAAATATTGATTTTTATAGATTTTTAATGGGATTTTTAAAATATGTAAATAATTATAATATTCAAAAATGCTATAAAACTTGATTTTATTGCATTTTTTGACGATTTAAGGCATTTTCAAGGATTTTGAAAAACTATTTTTTTAGATAAAATATACCTATGAGTAAGCTTCCTAAAAGAAAATCATAAAATTTTGCTTACTTTTCCCATAAATTTCAATTGGTAGAAATTTATTTAAAAGTGTGAAAATTAAGTATTTTAGCTAAAAATGAGTTTTGCCAGAAAAGCACTCAAACGCTCTAAAACGTCGAAATATGCAATAAAATCGATTTTAGCACATTTTCTGAGCTTTTTAATGTTTCATGTATTTTCGAAAATAATATGAAATATTCTATAAAAATATTGATTTTTATAGATTTTTAATGGGATTTTTAAAAATATGTAAATAATTTATAATATTCAAAAATGCTATAAAACTTGATTTTATTGCATTTTTGACGATTTAAGCATTTTCAAGGATTTTCGAAAACTATTTTTTAGATAAAATATACCTATGAGTAAGCTTCCTAAAAGAAAATCATAAAATTTGCTTACTTTTCCATAATTTCAATTGCAGTAGAAATTCTATTTAAAAGTGTGAAAATGTAAGTATTTTAGCTGAAAAATGAGTTTTGCCAGAAAAGCACTCAAACCGCTCTAAAACGTCGAAATATGCAATAAAATACGATTTTAGCACATTTTTCTGAGCTTTTTAATGTTTCATGTATTTTTCGAAATAATATGAAATATTCTATAAAAATATTGATTTTTATAGATTTTTAAGGGATTTTTAAAATATGTAAATAATTAATAAATATTAAAAAATGCTATAAAACTTGATTTTATTGCATTTTTTGACGATTTAAGGCATTTTCAAGGATTTTGAAAACTATTTTTTTAGATAAAATATACATATGAGTAAGCTTCCTAAAAGAAAATCATAAAATTTTGCTTACTTTTCCCATAAATTTCAATTGCAGTAGAAATTCTATTTAAAAGTGTGAAAATGAGTATTTTAGCTAAAATGAGTTTGTCAGAAAAGCACTCAAACGCTCTAAACGTCGAAATATGCAATAAAATCGATTTTAGCACATTTTTCTGAGCTTTTTAATGTTTCATGTATTTTTCGAAAATAATATGAAATATTCTATAAAAATATTGATTTTATAGATTTTTAATGGATTTTTAAAATATGTAAATAATTATAAATATTCAAAAATGCTATAAACTTGATTTTATTGCATTTTTGACGATTTAAGGCATTTTCAAGGGTTTTGTGAAAACTATTTTTTAGATAAAATATACTATGAGTAAGCTTCCAAAAGAAAATCATAAAATTTTGCTTACTTTTCCATAAATTTCAATTGCAGTAGAAATTTATTTAAAAGTGTGAAAATTAAGTATTTTAGCTAAAATGAGTTTTGCCAGAAAAGCATCAAACCGTCTAAACGTCGAAATATGCAATAAAATACGATTTTAGCACATTTTTCTGAGCTTTTTAATGTTTCATTATTTTCGAAAATAATATGAAATATTCTATAAAATATTGATTTTTATAGATTTTTAATGGATTTTTAAAAATATGTAAATAATTATAATATTCAAAAATGCTATAAAACTTGATTTTATTGCATTTTTTTTGACGATTCAAGGCATTTTCATGATTTTCGAAAACTATTTTTAGATAAAACATACTATGAGTAAGCTTCCTAAAAGAAAATCATAAAATTTTGCTTACTTTTCCATAAATTTCAATTGCAAGAAATTATTTAAAGTGTGAAAATCTAGTATTTTAGCTAAAATGAGTTTTGCCAGAAAAAACTCAAACCGCTCTAAAACGTCGAAATATGCAATAAAATATGATTTTAGCACATTTTTCTGAGCTTTTTAAAGTTTCATGATTTTTCGAAAATAATATGAAATATTCTATAAAAATATTGATTTTTATAGATTTTTATGGATTTTTAAAAATATAAATAATTATAATATTCAAAATGCTTATAAACTTGATTTTATTGCATTTTGACGATTTAAGGATTTCAAGGATTTTCTGAAAAACTATTTTTAGATAAAATATACCATGAGTAAGCTTCCTAAAAGAAAATCATAAAATTTTGCTTACTTTTCCCATAAATTTCAATTGCAGTAAATTCTATTTAAAAGTGTGAAAATCTAAGATTTTAGCTAAAATGAGTTTTAAAAGCACCAAACTGCTCTAAACGTCGAAATATGCAATAAAATCGATTTTAGACATTTTTCTGAGCTTTTTAATGTTCATGTATTTTCGAAAATAATGTAAATATTCTATAAAAATATTGATTTTTATAGATTTTTAATGGATTTTTAAAAATATGTAAATAATTAATAATATTCAAAAATGCTATAAAACTTGATTTTATTGCATTTTTGACGATTAAATTTTCAAGATTTTTGAAAACTATTTTTTAGATAAAATATACTATGAGTAGCTCTAAAGAAAATCATAAATTTTCATTTTTCCCATAAATTCAATTGCGTAGAAATTTATTAAAGTGTGAATTAAGTATTTTAGCTAAAATGAGTTTGCAGAAAACACTCAACGTCTAAAACGTCGAAATATGCAATAAATACGATTTTAGACATTTTTCTGAGCTTTTAAGTTTCATGTATTTTTCGAAAATATATGAAATATTCTATAAAAATATTGATTTTATAGATTTTATGATTTTTAAAAATATGTAAATAATTAATAAATATTCAAAAATGCTATAAAACTTGATTTTATTGCATTTTGACGATTTAAGGCATTTTCAAGATTTTCTGAAAACTATTTTTTAGATAAATTACTATGAGTAAGCTTCCTAAAGAAAATCATAAAATTTTGCTTACTTTTCCCATAAATTTCAATTGCAGTAGAAATTCTATTTAAAAGTGTGAAAATCTAAGATTTTAGCTAAAAATGAGTTTTGCAGAAAGCACTCAAACCGTCTAAACGTCGAAATATGAATAAAATACGATTTTAGCACATTTTTCTGAGCTTTTTAATGTTTCATGTATTTTTCGAAAATAATATGAAATATTCTATAAAAATATTGATTTTATAGATTTTTAATGGATTTTTTAAAAATATGTAAATAATTATAATATTAAAATGCTATAAAACTTGATTTTATTGCATTTTTGACGATTTAAGGCATTTTCAAGGATTTTGGAAAACTATTTTTTAGATAAAATATACCTATGAGTAAGCTTCCTAAAAAAATCATAAAATTTTGCTTACTTTTCCCATAAATTTCAATTGCAGTAGAAATTCTATTTAAAGTGTGAAAATCTAGTATTTTAGCTAAAAATGAGTTTTGCCAGAAAAGCACTCAAACCGCTCTAAAACGTCGAAATATGCAATAAAATACGATTTTAGCACATTTTGAGCTTTTAATGTTTATGTATTTTCGAAAATAATAGAAATATTCTATAAAAATATTGATTTTATAGATTTTAATGGATTTTTAAAAATATGTAAATAATTAATAAATATTCAAAATGCTATAAAACTTGATTTTATTGCATTTTTGACGATTAAGGCATTTTCAAGGATTTTGAAAACTATTTTTAGATAAAATATACCATGAGTAAGCTTCCTAAAGAAAATCATAAAATTTGCTTACTTTTCCCATAAATTTCAATTGCAGTAGAAATTCTATTTAAAAGTGTGAAAATTAAGTATTTTAGCTAAAAATGAGTTTTGCTCAGAAAAGCACTCAAACCGCTCTAAAACGTCGAAATATGCAATAAATACGATTTTAGCACATTTTTCTGAGCTTTTAATGTTTCATGTATTTTTCGAAATAATATGAAATATTCTATAAAAATATTGATTTTTATAGATTTTTAATGGGATTTTTAAAATATGTAAATAATTATAAATATTCAAAAATGCTATAAAACTTGATTTTATTGCATTTTTGACGATTTAAGCATTTTCAAGGATTTTCTGAAAACTATTTTTTAGATAAAATATACCATGAGTAAGCTTCCTAAAAGAAAATCATAAATTTTGCTTACTTTTCCCATAAATTTCAATTGCAGTAGAAATTTCATTTAAAAGTGTGAAAATTAAGTATTTTAGCTAAAAATGAGTTTTGCAGAAAAGCATCAAACCGTCTAAACGTCGAAATATGCATAAATGCGATTTTAGCACATTTTTCTGAGTTTTTAATAGTTTCATGTATTTTTCGAAAATAATATGAAATATTCTATAAAAATATTGATTTTTATAGATTTTAATGGATTTTTAAAATATGTAAATAATTTATAAATATTCAAAAATGCTATAAACTTGATTTTATTGCATTTTTGACGATTTAAGGCATTTTCAAGGATTTTCTGAAAACTATTTTTAGATAAAATATACCTATGAGAAAGCTTCCTAAAAGAAAATAATAAAATTTTGCTTACTTTTCCCATAAATAAATTTCAATTGCAGTAGAAATTCTATTTAAAAGTGTGAAAATGTAAGTATTTTAGCTAAAAATGAGTTTTGCCAGAAAAGCACTCAAACCGCTCTTAAAACGTCGAAATATGCATAAAATACGATTTTAGCACATTTTTCTGAGCTTTTAATGTTTTATGTATTTTTCGAAAATAATATGAAATATTCTATAAAAATATTGATTTTTATAGATTTTTAATGGATTTTTTAAAAATATGTAAATAATTTATAAATATTCAAAAATGCTATAAAACTTGATTTTATTGCATTTTTTGACGATTTAAGGCATTTTCAAGGATTTTCTGAAAAACTATTTTTTTAGATAAAATATACCTATGAGTAAGCTTCCTAAAAGAAAATCATAAAATTTGCTTACTTTTCCATAAATTTCAATGCAGTAGAAATTCTATTTAAAAGTGTGAAAATTAAGTATTTTAGCTAAAAATGAGTTTTGCCAGAAAAGCACTCAAACCGCTCTTAAAACGTCGAAATATGCAATAAAATACGATTTTAGCACATTTTTCTGAGCTTTTAATGTTTCATGTATTTTTCGAAAATAATATGAAATATTCTATAAAAATATTGATTTTTATAGATTTTTAATGGGATTTTTTAAAAATATGTAAATAATTAATAAATATTCAAAAATGCTATAAAACTTGATTTTATTGCATTTTTTGACGATTTAAGGCATTTTCAAGGATTTTCTGATAAACTATTTTTTAGATAAAATATACTATGAGTAAGCTTTCCTAAAAGAAAATCATAAAATTTTGCTTATTTTCCCATAAATTTCAATTGCAGTAGAAATTCTATTTAAAAGTGTGAAAATGTAAGTATTTTAGCTAAAAAATGAGTTTTGCCAGAAAAGCACTCAAACTGCTCTAAAACGTCGAAATATGCAATAAAATACGATTTTAGCACATTTTTCTGAGTTTTAAGTTTCATGTATTTTTCGAAAATAATATGAAATATTCATAAAAATATTGATTTTTATAGATTTTAATGGGATTTTTAAAAATATGTAAATAATTAATAAATATTAAAAATGCTATAAACTTGATTTTATTGCATTTTTTGACGATTTAAGGCATTTTCAAGGATTTTTGAAAACTATTTTTTAATAAAATTACATTAGTAAGCTTCCTGAATTAAATTTTCAAAAAAAAAAAAAAAAAAAAAAAAAAAAAAAAAAAAAAAAAAAAAAAAAAAAAAAAAAAAAAAAAAAAAAAAAAAAAAAAAAAAAAAAAAAAAAAAAAAAAAAAAAAAAAAAAAAATATGTATTTTCGAAAATAATATGAAATATTCTATAAAATATTGATTTTATAGATTTTTAATGGATTTTTAAAAATATGTAAATAATTATAATATTAAAAATGCTATAAACTTGATTTTATTGCATTTTTGACGATTTAAGGCATTTTCTAGATTTTTGAAAACTATTTTTTTAATAAAATATACCTATGAGTAAGCTTCCTAAAAGAAAATCATAAAATTTTGCTTACTTTTCCCATAAATTTCAATTGCTAGAAATTCTATTTAAAAGTGTGAAAATTAAGTATTTTAGCTAAAAATGAGTTTTGTCAGAAAAGCATCAAACCGCTCTAAAACGTCGAAATATGCGATAAAATGCGATTTTAGCACATTTTTCTGAGCTTTTTAAAGTTTCATGTATTTTTCGAAAATAATATGAAATATTCTATAAAAATATTGATTTTTTATAGATTTTTAATGGGATTTTTTAAAAATATGTAAATAATTTATAAATATTCAAAAATGCTATAAAACTTGATTTTATTGCATTTTTTGACGATTTAGGGCATTTTCAAGGATTTTCTAAAAAACTATTTTTTTAGATAAAATATACCTATGAGTAAGCTTCCTAAAAGAAAATCATAAAATTTTGCTTACTTTTCCATAATTTCAATTGCAGTAGAAATTCTATTTAAAAGTGTGAAAATGTAAGAATTTTAGCTAAAAAATGAGTTTTGCCAGAGAAGCACTCAAACCGCTCTAACACGTCGAAATATGAAATAAAATACGATTTTAGCACATTTTTCTGAGCTTTTTAATGTTTCATGTATTTTTCGAAAATAATATGAAATATTCTATAAAAATATTGATTTTTATAGATTTTTAGTGGGGTTTTTAAAAATATGTAAATAATTTATAAATATTAAAAATGCTATAAAACTTGATTTTATTGCATTTTTTGACGATTCTAAGGCATTTTCAAGATTTTGAAAACTATTTTTTAGATAAAATATACATATGAGTATGCTTCCTAAAAGAAAATCATAAATTTTGCTTACTTTTCCCATAAATTTCAATTGCAGTAGAAATTCTATTTAAAAGTGTGAAAATGTAAGTATTTTAGCTAAAAATGAGTTTTGCCAGAAAAGCACTCAAACCGCTCTAAAACGTCGAAATATGCAATAAAATACGATTTTAGACATTTTATTTAAGTTTCATGTATTTTCGAAAATATATGAAATATTCTATAAAATATTATTTTATAGATTTTTAATGGGATTTTTAAAATATGTAAATAATTAATAAATATTAAAAATGTATAAAACTTGATTTTATTATTTTTTGACGATTTAAGGCATTTTAGGATTTTTGAAAACTATTTTTTAGATAAAATATACATATGAGTAAGCTTCCTAAAAGAAAATCATAAAATTTTGCTTACTTTTCCATAAATTTCAATTGCAGTAGAAATTCATTTAAAAGTGTGAAAATTAAGATTTTAGCTAAAAATGAGTTTTGCAGAAAAGCACTCAAACCGCTCTAAAACGTCGAAATATGCAATAAAATGATTTTAGCAATTTTGAGCTTTTTATGTTTCATGTATTTTTCGAAAATAATATGAAATATTCTATAAAAATATATTTTATAGATTTTTAATGGATTTTTAAAAATATGTAAATAATTATAATATAAATATTATAATTAAAAACATTTAGATTTTAAATTTTTTTTAGATAAAGCATTTTGAGATTTTCTAAAAAAATTTTTAAATTAATTACTTCTAATTTCAAAAGAAATAAAAATTTTAATTCATAAATTTTCATAAATGATTTTGTAAAATGAAAATTAAGTATATAGCTAAAAATGATTTTTGACATAACCGCTTCTAAAAGTCTATATTTTCGAAAATAAATGAAAATTTTAAAATTTGTTTTAAGTTTTTATTTTTAAAATATTAAATATTTATAAAATATTGATTTTTATGATTTTATGATTTTTAATATGTAAATATTTTAATATTATGTAAAACTTATTTTATTAATTTACGATTAAGGCATTTTAAAGATTTTCTAAAACTATTTTTAGTAAAATATATAGTAGCTCAAAGAAAATATAAAATTTGCATTTTCCATAAATTTCAATGTAGAAATTTATTTAAAAGTTGAAAATTGATTTTAGCTAAAATGAGTTTTGCCAGAAAAGCCTCAAACCGCTCTAAAACGTCGAAATATGCAATAAAATCGATTTTAGCACATTTTTCTGAGCTTTTAATGTTTCATGTATTTTTCGAAAATAATATGAAATATTCTATAAAAATATTGATTTTTATGATTTTTAATGGGATTTTTAAAAATATGTAAATAATTATAAATATTAAAAATGCTATAAAACTTGATTTTATTGCATTTTTTGACGATTTAAGCATTTTCATGATTTTTGAAAACTATTTTTTTAGATAAAATATACATGAGTAAGCTTCCTAAAAGAAAATCATAAAATTTTGCTTACTTTTCCCATAAATTTCAATTGCAGAGAAATTTATTTAAAAGTGTGAAATGTAAGTATTTTAGCTAAAAATGAGTTTTGCCAGAAAAGCACTCAAACTGCTCTAAACGTCGAAATATGCAATAAAATACGATTTTAGCACATTTTTCTGAGCTTTAATGTTTCATGTATTTTTGAAAATAATATGAAATATTCTATAAAAATATTGATTTTTATAGATTTTTAATGGGATTTTTAAAATATGTAAATAATTAATAAATATTCAAAAATGCTATAAAACTTGATTTTATTGCATTTTTTGACGATTTAGGCATTTTCAGATTTTTGAAAACTATTTTTTAGATAAAATATATATGAGTAAGCTTCCTAAAAGAAAATCATAAAATTTTGCTTATTTTCCCATAAATTTCAATTGCAGAAATTTATTTAAAAGTGTGAAAATGTAAGTATTTTAGCTAAAAATGAGTTTTGTCAGAAAAGCATCAAACCGCTTAAAACGTCGAAATATGCAATAAAATGATTTTAGCACATTTTTCTGAGCTTTTTAAGTTTCATGTATTTTCGAAAATAATATGAAATATTCTATAAAAATATTGATTTTATAGATTTTTAATGGATTTTTTAAAATATGTAAATAATTAATAAATATTAAAAAATGCTATAAAACTTGATTTTATTGCTTTTTTGACGATTTAGCATTTTCAAGGATTTTCTGAAAACTATTTTTTAGATAAAATATACAATGAGTAAGCTTCCTAAAAGAAAATCATAAAATTTGCTTACTTTTCCCATAAATTTCAATTGCATAGAAATTTATTTAAAAGTGTGAAATGTAAGTATTTTAGCTAAAAATGAGTTTTGCAGAAAAGCACTCAAACCGCTCTAAAACGTCGAAATATGCATAAAATACGATTTTAGCACATTTTTCTGAGCTTTTTAATGTTTCATGTATTTTTCGAAAATATATGAAATATTCTATAAAATATTGATTTTTATAGATTTTTAATGGGATTTTTTAAAAATATGTAATAATTATAAATATTCAAAAATGCTATAAAACTTGATTTTATTGCATTTTTTGACGATTTAAGGCATTTTCAAGGATTTTTGAAAACTATTTTTTAGATAAAATATACCTATGAGTAAGCTTCCTAAAAGAAAATCATAAAATTTTGCTTACTTTTCCCATAAATTTCAATTGCAGTAGAAATTCTATTTAAAAGTGTGAAAATGTAAGTATTTTAGCTAAAAATGAGTTTTGCCAGAAAAGCACTCAAACGCTCTAAAACGTCGAAATATGCAATAAAATACGATTTTAGCAATAAAGTTTCATGTATTTTTCGAAAATAATATGAAATATTCTATAAAAATATTGATTTTTATAGATTTTTAATGGGATTTTTAAAAATATGTAAATAATTATAAATATTAAAATGCTATAAAACTTGATTTTATTGCATTTTTGACGATTTAGGCATTTTCAAGATTTTGTGAAGAACTATTTTTTTTAGATAAAATATACATATGAGTATGCTTCCTAAAAGAAAATCATAAAATTTTGCTTACTTTTCCCATAAATTTCAATTGCAGTAGAAATTTATTTAAAAGTGTGAAAATGTAAGTATTTTAGCTAAAAATGAGTTTTGCCAGAAAGCATCAAACCGCTCTAAAACGTCGAAATATGCATAAAATAGATTTTTAGCTTAGTTTCATGTATTTTTCGAAAATAATATGAAATATTCTATAAAAATATTGATTTTTATGATTTTAATGGGATTTTTAAAAAGTAAATAATTATAAATATTAAAATGTATAAACTTGATTTTATTATTTGACATTAAGGCATTTCAGATTTTTGAAAACTATTTTTAGATAAAATACTATAACCAAGAAAATCATAAAATTTGCTTACTTTCCAATTTCAATTCAGAAATTTATTAAAGTGTGAAATAAGTATTTTGCTAAAAAATGAGTTTTGCCAGAAAAGCACTCAAACCGCTCTAAACGTCGAAATATGCAATAAAATAGATTTTAGCACATTTTTCTGAGCTTTTTAATGTTTCATGTATTTTCGAAAATAATATGAAATATTCTATAAAAATATTGATTTTATAGATTTTTAATGGGATTTTTTAAAAATATGTAAATAATTATAAATATTAAAAATGCTATAAAACTTGATTTTATTGCATTTTTGACGATTTAAGGCATTTTCAAGGATTTTGGAAAACTATTTTTTAGATAAAATATACTATGGTAAGCTTCCTAAAGAAAATCATAAAATTTGCTTACTTTTCCCTAAATTTCATTGCAGTAGAATTCATTTAAAAGTGTGAAAATTAAGTATTTTAGCTAAAAAATGAGTTTTGTCAGAAAAGCATCAAACCGTCTAAAACGTCGAAATATGCATAAAATGCATTTTAGCACATTTTTCTGAGCTTAAAGTTTCATGTATTTTCGAAAATAATATGAAATATTCTAAAAATATTGATTTTTAAGATTTTAATGGATTTTTTAAAAATATGAAATAATTTAAATATTAAAAATGTATAAAACTTGATTTTATTGCATTTTTGACGATTAAGCATTTCAAGGATTTTGAAAACTATTTTAGATAAAATATATAGAAGCTTCCTAAAGAAAATCATAAATTTTGCACTTTTCCCAAAATTTCAATTGCAGTAGAAATTTATTTAAAAGTGTGAAAATCTGTATTTTAGCTAAAATGAGTTTTGTCAGAAAAGCATCAAACCGCTCTAAACGTCAAATATGCATAAAATAGATTTTAGCACATTTTTCTAGTATTCATTTTAAAATATTGATATTCTAAAAATTTATTTTTAGATTTTAATGGGATTTTAAAAATGTAAATAATTATAATTTAAATGTAAAACTTATTATTTTTGAGATTAGATTTTCAAGGATTTTAAACTATTAAAAAATGAGTAAGCTTCTAAAGAAAATCATAAAATTTTGCACTTTTCCCAATTCAGCATTTTAATTGAGTTTTTGAGAAAACACAAACCGCTCTAAACGTCGAAATATGCATAAATGATTTTACATTTTTTTGTTTCATGTTTTGAAAAAAATGAATATTCTATAAAATATTGATTTTATAGATTTTAATGATTTTAAAAATATGTAAATAATAATAATATTAAATGCTATAAACTGATTTTATTGCATTTTAGATTAGGCATTTTCAAGGATTTTAACTATTTGATAAAATATATAAAGCTTAAAAATCATAAAATTTTTTCTTCCCATATTTCAATTGCAGAAATTTATTTAAGTTGAAAATTAAGATTTTGCTAAAAATGAGTTGCCAGAAAAATGAGTTTTGCCAGAAAAGCACTCAAACCGCTCTAAAACGTCGAAATATGCAATAAATACGATTTTAGCACATTTTTCTGAGTTTTTAAGTTTCATGTATTTTTCGAAAATAATAGAAATATTCTATAAAATATTGATTTTTATAGATTTTTAATGGGATTTTTTAAAATATGTAAATAATTAATAAATATTAAAAATGCTATAAAACTTGATTTTATTGCATTTTTGACGATTTAAGGCATTTTCAAGGATTTTTGAAAAACTATTTTTT
>WNWK01032581.1:0-21797 GCA_009830355.1 Cherax destructor
CTTAACTAAAAACCCCACATACCTGGTCAGTGGATAAAAAACTGTCCACTTGAGTACTAAAAACCACATACCTGGTCATTGGATTAAAAACTGTCTCACTTGAGTACACTAAAACCACATACCTGGTCAGTGGATCAAAACTGTCTCACTTGAGTACTACTAAAACCACATACCTTGTCAGTGGATCAAAAACTGTCTCACTTGAGTACTACTAAAACCACATACCTGGTCATTGGTTTAAAAAACTGTCTCACTTGAGTACTACTAAAACCACATACCTGGTCAGTGGATCAAAAATTCCTGACATCATGTATTTATGTTTCATCAAGAAGAATATTAGAAAAAAAAAAAGACATCCTGGAACTCTCTCCAGGTAAACTCCTTATCGTTTGTATAGGAAAAACGCATGCCTTGAGTCATCGTTAATCTCCATTTCAGACACTATTAAACAAAATTAAGGCAGCTTCGTCTTTTTGGGAGGTATTAACAAAAGATTTTACTCAAAATAATAAACCCTACCATTACATAACAACCTAGAGTTACCTCCACTTGTACTCTGTTACTGTAACTAAAACTACTACTACTCCCCACCTTACGTGGTACCAATATATATACCCTCTATGTCCTTGTAATGTTTGTAACGGCTACAAAGCTCCTGGAGAGCCAAACGTTGCCATAACAAAATGGCACATTAGTTGCATGTGTCAATTACCTGAAAAGAATCCCCCTTTTTCTCCCCCTTTCTCTCTCTCTCTCTCTCTCTCTCTCTATCTCTCTCTTTTCTCTCTCTCTCTCTCGCCGGTGGTGGAAATTATTCACTTGGACCAATTGACAGCGATATTTATAGGAATTAATGGATTTTCCTAAACACACGAGAAAAATTTTTTAACTCTCAGTTAAGGGCTATTTAAATGTTTAGTAATTTATAGACTTAAAAGCCTTTGAAATAAAGTTATTTTAGTTTTGCCTGGTTTACTAGTGAGAACATTCATAGCTAATTCACAAATTATAATTCACTGAGTTATAATAAAAACACATATCGAACAAATATTTCAGACAAAACTTTATAATTTGACAATGTTTCACTTCAGCTGGAGCGTTTCTCTTAATTAATAGTACATAACATCTAAATGTTGATGAGGTAATCAGTCCCCCAACCCGGAGTCCATCACGATTGATGGCCTGAAACATCGATCTTCAACCATTCTTCTCTGTAAGGACGCGAAGCCACTGGTTTGGGGAAACGATTCCCCAATATGGATACCCAAGTTATAAGAACATAAGAACATAAAGAGAAGGAACACTGCAGCAGGCCTACTGGCCCATGCGAGGCAGGTCCAAATCTCCAACGGCTTAAGCCAATGCCCCGACCCAGCCAGGTCAGGTTACATTCACTTAAGGAAGGAGCACTGCATCTGACCTAGTAGCACAACCTAGTCAGGACCAATTCACACCCAACCGCACCCACTCATATAATTGTCCAGCCGACCACCTGGTCAGGTCACTTCCACTTAAGGAATTAGTACAGGTCAGGTTACATTCACTTAAGGAAGGAGCACTGCATCTGACCTAGTACAAGCTCACACCCATCCACACCACTCATGTATTTATCTAACCTATTTTAAACTACACAACGTCTTAGCATCTATGACGGTACTCGGGAGTTTTTTCCACTCATCCACAACTCTATTACCAAACCAGTGCTTTCCTATATCCTTCCTGAATCTGAACTTTTCCAACTTGAAACCATTGCTGCGAGTCCTGTCTGGTTGGATATTTTCAGCACGCTATTTACACCCCCTTTGTTTATTCCTGTTTTCCATTTGTACACCTCAATCATATCCCCCTAATTCTACGCCTTTCTAGAGAGTGCAGATTCAGGGCCCTCAGTCTATCCTCATAGGGAAGATTTCTGATACATGGGATCAACTTTGTCATCCTCCTCTGTACGTTTTCCAGTGCATTTATATCCATTCTGTAATACGGTGACCAGAACTGTGCGCATAATCTAAATGAGGCCTAACCAAAGATATATAGAGTTGAAGAACAACCTGAGGACTTCTGTTATTTATACTTTTGATATGAAGCCAAGGATTCTGTTAGCTTTATTGCGAACATTTTGCACTGTTGTCTAGGCTTCAGATTACTACTAACCAGAACTCCTAAATCCTTCTCCAATTACAAGTAATAAGATCTATATTATTCAGCTTATATGTGGCATGGTTATTGTCCTGCCCAACATTTAGAACTTTGCATTTGTTTACATTAAACTGCATCTGCCACTTCTCCGACCACTGCATCAGTCTATTCAAATCATCCTGGAGTGCTCTAATGTCCTCGTTTGAATGAATTGGACGGCCTATTTTGGTGTCATCAGCAAATTTACTTATGCTACTATTTATTCCCTCATCTATGTCGTTTATGTAAATTGTTATGCACGAGTGTCTAATTCATCATCCTGTCGGATCTCTTAACTATTTATCTACATTCAATTTTACTAAATAAAAGGGCGGAGGATTTTCCTTTCCCACACTTCTTTCACCCCTCCTTTCTCCATGCCCTTTCTTCTCCCGTTTCATACCTGGTAGAAACAGTCGCCGGGAGCAAGGTTGTTTGTCCACATTTGTCGTTGGGAGTTTCTTATGTTATCGCGAGCGCGGCTGCGCCAGGACCGTAACCCCCTAGGAGAAGAGGAGGTAGGAGAGGGGGGGAAAAACGAAGGAAGGAGAAAGAAGGTAAGGAATTGAAAAAAAATAGAAGAAGAGAAGGAGAGAGGGGTTGAAATGGAAGTGAAAATGGAGAGAGGAGGTTAATTAGAAGTTCAAGAACTATGGACTCCACCGGGGTCATTAAGACTATAAGTTACCAGTACCTTAATATCAAGAATAAGTGAGTCTTGAAAACAGTGAATAAAAAAAAAAGGCACAATAGAGTGATTGGAACAATACATTCTCAGTGTAAAAACAGAAAAATATACATATTAGTATGCAGATACACTTAGTAACGTACATCTCTGAGTATAAAACGGAATAGTATTCACCTCAGTATATATATATATATATATATATATATATATATATATATATATATATATATATATAAAAAAAAAACATCTCTCGGTATATATACACTGTTGAATAGAAAAGATGGTAATAAATGCAGGTGAGATCAAAAGTAATAAAAAGCATAACGTGAATAATAATAATTATTAATAATAATAAAAACGAAAGGCATAACAAGGGAAATATTCAAAACAACACATAAATATTGTGAGTTGTCTTAAAAGGCAAAGTCAGCAGGTGAAGGAAGGGACTACTATGAGGTGCAGCATTACAGCAACACTGTAGGTCAACATTACAGGAACACTAAGGTGCAGCATTACAGCAACACTGTAAGGTGCAGCATTACAGCAACACTAAGGTACAGCATTACAGGAACACTGTAAGGTGCAGCATTAAGAACACTGTAAGGTGCAGCATTACAAGAACACTGTAAGGTACAGCATTACAGGAACACTGCATGGTACATCATTACAGGAACACTGTACGGTAAAGCATTAAAGGGAAAACTGTAAGGTACAGCATTACAGGAACACTGTAAGGTTCAACATTGCAGCAACACTGTAAGCTATAGCATTACAGGAACACTGTGGTAGAGCATTACAGGAACACTGAAGGTACACATTACAGGAACACTTTGGTAAGCATTACAGGAACACTGTAAGGTACAGCATTCAGGAACACTGTAAGGTTCAAGCATTCAGCAACACTGTAAGGTAAGCATTACAGGAACACTGTAAGGTAAGCATTACAGGAACACTGTAAGGTACAACATTACAGGAACACTTTAAAGGGACAGCATTACAGGAACACTGTAAGGTACAGCATTACAGGAACACTAAGGTCAGATTAAAATTTTAAGTAAGCATTAAGGAACACTGTAAGGTACAGCATTACAGGAAACTAAGGTACAACATTACAGGAAACTGTAAGTTTCAGCATACAGGAACACTTAAGGTACAGCATTACAGGAACACTGTAAGGTACAGCATTACAGGAACACTGTAGGTTCAACATTCAGAACCTTTTAAAGGGACAGCATTACAGGAACACTTTAAAGGGACAGTATTACAGGGAAAATGGGTACAGCATTACAGGAAAACTTTAAAGGGCAACATTCAGGAAACTGAAGGTACAGCATTACAGGAACACTTTAAGGGACAGCATTACAGGAACACTTTAAAGGGACAGCATTAAAGGAACATGTAAAGGTTAAACATTCAGGAACCTTTTAAAGGGACAGCATTACAGGAACACTTTAAAGGGACAGATTACAGGAACATTGGGAACATCATTACAGGAACACTGTAAGGTTCAACATTCAGGAACACTGTAAGGTACACATTACAGGAACACTGTAAGGTACAACATTACAGGAACACTAAGGTACAACATTAAAGGAACACTTTAAAGGGAAAGCATTACAGGAACACTAAGGTACAGCATTACAGGAACACTGTAGGTACAGCTTTCAGGAACACTAAGGTACAACATTACAGGAACACTGTAAGGACACATTACAGGAACACTGTAAGGTACATCAAAATTTCAAGGAAACATTAAGGAAAAAACATTACAGGAACACTTGGCAAGCATTACAGGAACACTAAGGTACAGCATTACAGGAACACTAAGGTCAACATTAAGAACACTAAAATACAGCATTACAGGAACACTAAGGTACAACATTACAAGAACACTAAGGTACAGCTTCAAAAACAGTGTAAAGTACAAATTACAGCAGCACTAAGGTACAGCTTACGGCAGCACAAACTACAGCATTACAGCAACAATGTAAGGTACAGCTTACAGAAACACTGTAAGGTACATCATTACAGCAACACAAAGGTACAGCATTCCCAACACTAAAAGGGCACAGCAAAGAAACATAAGGTGCAGCAAAAGCACCACTAAGGCAGCATTACAACAACACTGTAAGGTATACATTACAGCATATATCTGGCACTTCGGGAAAAAAGGGGTGGGATCCTGCTCAGTGGTTTGGCAAATATCGTCAAAACCGGAAGACGCCTTCGCCGTATCTCGCATCTGCTTGACAATAGGGTTTGAAGATTCGTGGGAAAAGTACGCTCACACCTTGGTATGCTCCACTTTCTTGGTTTGACTGCCCACCATCATTTTTGCGACTGCTTGATAGAGTAAAGAACAGAGCGATCTCTTTTCGCCGGGACCGTCTGGATAGAGCTGTCATTTAAACAGGCCTTAAACACGGGAGGAATGTGGGGGGCCCTTACTGTCTGAAAAGGGCCCAAACATTGTCGAAGTACCACACTTGGCCCCATGAAGACAACGAGAAGAAAACTTCTATAAAAGACGGGCAGCAAGCAGCAATTTCCCTCTGGCTGTAACCTTCTCCAGAACATCACTTCATCTGAGATCTTTTAAAGGATGACTCGAGTCGGGAACACATTCGTACATCATTATGATGTCAATGAGATAAAGTCAGTTGATCAAATGAAAATCTGGCCCACAGATGGCTCCAACTTCATCCTTTTCCCCTACTTGTATGTTTCATAACAAAAAAAATTTTTCCAAATGAGCTGATGTGGAAAACAGCCTTAACTTGTCAAGTTAGGAACCCTTAATTTTTAAAATTTGTCAATAAAACTGGGGACCCTTTAAACCTTGTCAAAGCCTGTGAAAAAAAAAAAAAAACCTACCTGAATTATATCAACAGGCTGGGGGGAATATCTGGCCTTTTTGGGAAGAGGAAAGAAGACTCTTCATTTCCTTTTTCCCTTCAGAATCAAGAAAAGTGTTGTGATGTGAAGTCAGTGAGGAAACAACGGTCCCCTATGAGTAGGAGAGGTCGTTGGGGGGGGTCCTGGAGGAGGAGGTTGGAGGTTGAAGGGAAAAATTTTAAACCCCCATCCCCAATCAGGCGCACATACACCGTGTGCCTTTACGATAATGGAGTGTTTGTTCACTGTGTGTATAGTGTATAGTGCATAGTATGTGCTTAGATGCGTATGTATGCGCAGGCATGTGTATTTATAGTGATGTGTCGTTTATTGTAGGGGCTATACACAGAGAGCATAGGGGTGTATAGTGACGTGTGTGGGAGGCAGTGAGTGCACAACTCCGTCAGGCCTGCCTGCCTCATTAAAATCCTCCACACCCCCCTCTCCCCCCCCTACCACCACCATAACCACATGTGGCATGTGCCATATGCCATTTTCCCTTCACCCCCTTTACCACACAGTTTGAGGTATGGCAGATGCACCAGCAGCCACAAAAAAAACATTAAACAATGAAAGAAGAGGCACATGTCAGGTGTGGGGAAATTTTAGCACCAACAGGCCCGGGCCTTAATGACACATTGGATGTGCGGGATCACATGGGTCCCCAGCAGAGAAACCCACAGCCTCCACAGGCAGATGAAAATTTCCCAATGGCAACCCCCCACTTGAAAACCTTCTGCTGGCATTCAGATCCTGCTAGCAGTCCCCTATCTCACTTTCCCTGGGCTCATCCTTTGCACAGGGAAAATTTCCCAAACCTTTTTAAACAGGTGAATGGACGTTCCACCAACAAACCCCGGGCATCTTTAAAAAGCATGGCCAACCTACTCCCGTTCGGAAATTCTGTTTTGCAGTTCCTGAAAGACGGGAAAACTCTAATAAATCAGTCATAAAGGTAGTGCGAACCCCCAAGAACGTATAATTGTGTCCTTTCATCGCAGGAACCCTGAGTTGCCCAAAAAAAATTTCCCTGAAAAGAAAAATTTGCCTAGGTTGCAAAAAAATTAAAGGGGGAACATATGGGAGCAACAAATAATTACAAGTGACGACATTGCCCCCAAAAGATGAGACCACAGCCCAAGCACTAATAGACAAGCAAACAAGGGACACCAGAGTCGTTAACAACAACCTGAAAGACCCCATCACTGAAAAGTTAATTTTTAAAAATAGAAGTCTTTAAAGGGGGTAGTGTCATTTGCAGGATCTGAGGAGGGTTTCACTGGAATTCGCCACAACACTTCAAAGAGATGGTAAAACCAGTACCTGCATCCATCAATTCTTCTCACCGAGTTAACAACTTTTGTCAACAAAGCCTGGTGAACGGATCCCAGAAGAAATTCTTTCATAATTTCGCCATTCGTTGTCAAAGCAGCATTCACCTAGAAGCTGCAGTTTATCCCGCCCACCCTCTGGGGTTTGGGGGGCTCACAGGGGCCTACCAGAAAACAAGGCCGTAGTCAAATTGCTATAGAAATTCTTTAATATGGTGAAAAGAGATGGGTTTAGCCGTTCGGGGTCGGGTTTCCCAGTCTTTTTCCCTTCTTTTAGCTGGCTACAGAAACCCCCAATTCTTTTTTTTGGGGAACATGAAATTCCCCCCTAAAAGGGGGTTTAGCAGGGTGATCCCCTTTCCCCCTTCTCTTCTGCGGGGTAAAAAAAACTTCCCCCAAAATTTCAGGGGCTCAACATCTGGTACCTGGATGATGGCACTCTTGCAGGTACTGAAGAGTCTCTGTTAGACGATCAACTGGGGGAAGAAAAGGAGAAGCCTTGGGACTCATCCCCAATCCCTCCCAAATGTAAAATCATCACAACGAAAAGGGAAAAAATCAATGCCGTGGGAAAAATTCCCCAAGTTTTACTACAACTCCTAACAGAACCCCCTTGGGGCTCTGCTGGGTTACCAGGCCCGACACGGGCCTCAAAGGGCAAACTGAATGACCTGAAAGAATGGAGGGGAAAAATAAGCAATCTTGATGCCCATGATGCCCCTTTTCTCCTCCAAAAGGGGTCTTACTCTCCGACTCTTCCTGAGGTGCGCACCCTCTTTTTTTTACAACCCAACACTAACGAAAAGGCCCTTGAGAAAAACAAGAAGGCACTGAATCTGTCACTAGATGATCAACAATGGGAACAGGCAAACCTCCCAGTCGCTAGGAGGTATGGGGTGCCAAAAAAACGCAGGGCTTTACCTGCATTTCTGTCTTCGTGTTTGGCTTCCAGTGGATTAGTCAAGAAGTTTTCCCCGAACCTTGAAGTGCGGTAGGAGCTCAAGACCCCAGGTTCACTGAAGCAGCTATGCAGTGGAACATCCTTTTAGACTCCCCCAGTAGACCAGCTCCTCCCAAAGAGCAAAAACAGTCCCAAAGGGACAAAACCGGGCATGTAAAAAAACGCCAACACAATGCTCCCCAAAACTTCCCGGGAAAAGGGCAAAACTCGTCTCCTAGCGGTGAAGGAACCACCTCGAAATTTCCCAGCTGTTCCCAACCTCCCCGGGCACTCGACTCGCCCACAGGCCATTCGGATTGGGTTGCTCCCCGCCGCCCCCATCCTCACCGAACATAGGGGTATTTTCGGCAGGGCGACGGCTGATCAATTCGGACTTCATGGTCTCTGTCCCATCAGAAGGAAGTATGCTGCAGGGAGGTCAAGCATCAAAAAAAAGCCCCCCAGCCCGTTGTTTGCCCAACGGGGAAACCCTGCGAGGGCGGGGAAATCAAAAAATGTCCTGATGGAGCCACTTTACCCCGGAAGGAAAGCAAATTGCTTGGGACTACACCTGCCGCCACAATGACGAAAATACCCATACTCCTGTGAAGGGGGGGGAGCTGCCAGCCAAGGGGCCCCGGCCTGCAAAAAAGAAGGCCTTCCCCCTTTCTATAACTTCATCCCAATGGGTCGGAGACCCCTTTGGGGCATGGGCATTTTGTTCTAAAGTTCCTCAAAAAGCTGGGTGAAAAAATCGTCATAGAAACCAGGAACCACAGGGCGGTCAGCTTCCTCTTTCAGAGACTCAGTGTTGCGATCCATTGGGAAAATGCCTGCAGCATTTGGGCACGCGCCCACCCCGGGGGGCTGGACGGTATTGGATGTAGCTCTGAGTTTTATATATGTTTTTCTCCCTATTGCATCTTTGTCAATGTATTTTGTCTTTAAATATAATCTTTATAAAAAATATTGGGTGATAGGAGAAAAAAAAATTTTCCAACAGCTTCAGGAGAACCTTGAGTTTTCCGGCAAATTTATTCTTTTTTCTAAGGATGAGGGTCCCCAGGACAGTTGCAGAGGTGGTACCCCCCTTTTTTTATATATATATATATATATATATATATATATATATATATATATATATATATATATATATATATATATAAAAATTTTATTAGAGGAGTGGATTAGATTCTTTTCAAATACATTCCATTAAAGGGCTTTATATTTAAGAAATTTGTGTTGTTGTTGTAGATTCGCCGGGACTCTCCGGCCTGGGTCTTTCAGATGGTGACCCAGCCTTGGCTCCCTGTCGTGGGAGTATCTGAGAGCTATGACTCCCATGGGAGGGTACAAGTACCCCTAATCTTCGGGCCCAAATTTGCCCCAGGCCTAGCCAGTTCCCTGCCCTCACGGGCTCGTAGGGAAGCTGGCTCTCTGATCTATCACCTTCCCCGCCCCAGGGAGGCTGATGGGAAAGGGGAAGTCTTGCGAGCTGCAGATGGTAGCAAGCTCCAGCTTTGGCACGTACCCTGCCCTAAAAGGGCTGGGCATTGTGTTCTGCCCCTCAAAGAACTGGAGCTCTTTCCCATCGTCGAATAAAAATCTCATTACTGTACATTCCTTAAGTGCTGTATAATTATTCTGATTGTTCTTAAAATAATAATAATAATAATAATAATAATAATAATAATAATAATAATAATAATAATAAATTTTAGCAATAACATAAATGTAAAGAAAATAATTAAAAAAGAGAAATTTGATTAGATATAAGATTAAAATTATTGCAAGTTAGCTTAAAAAGAAAAATTATTAACTGCATGAAAATGAGGAGATTAAAGAAAAATATATAAAAAGAAAAACAGCGGAAATATCACCAAACGTAAGCGTCTGGAATTGGTTAACTTTGTTGCAATTATCGACTTGCTCGACCCCAATTTTAGTTTTTCTTTTTTTATGCACTATAATTTCGGTTAATTACGTTCGGGTCATGAGGTTTAGTTTTTTCCCTGGGTGGCAGTGGCCAAGAAAACACACACACACACACACACCAGGAGCTATGACTCGACCCCTGCAACCACAAATAGGTGAGTACACACACACACACACACAACGAGACTAATCCCGGAATTAAGGGTCATGTCCTACGAAGAGGTTAAAAGGGCCCCATTAGAAATAAGTCCCCTTTTTCTGACTTTTTGGGTTATCCTAGGTTCTCTACACATGCTGCTAGTATGATAATCTATGTAACTGTATTTGTGTATACCTGAATAAACTTACTAAATCGACCTAACGACCTGGAGGACAGGAGGGACAGGGAGACATGATATCGACATATAAAATACTGAGAGGAATCGACAAGGTGGACAGGGACAAGAAGTTTCAGAGATGAGACACAGCAACAAGGGGTCATAATTGGAAGTTGAAGACTCAGATGAATCATACGGTTGTTAGGAAGTATTTCTTCAGTCACAGAGTTGTCAGGAAAAAGTGGTGGGAGCAGGATCTATACATAGCTTTAAGAAGAGGTATGATAAAGCGACCCGTGAAGAAGCGGGGCCAGGATCTACGACTTGACCCCCGAAACCACAAATAGTTGAGTACAGTAGATGATGTAAAACTATGAGAAGAATAAGAACAGGAAGGACAGTGATAAACTCTAGAGAGACATCAAGAGACTATATATATATGGTCTACAAGTGTATTATTAAGTTCAGTCGGAGCAAATGCAAGGTCAAGCAAATTGGGAAAGGTTAGGGACTGAGGGACAAGTAAGGCAGGGAAGAAAAGAATTTGAAAATATCAAGTGTATAGGACCTGGGGGGGAATAACCACCTAACACATCGCCAGAAAAACACATAACCTAAAAAAAGTCAGCAGCGTATACAGGATTAACAAACCTCGGAACAGCATCCAGGAACGTGAAAAAAGAATCCTTAAAACCTCATATTGGGCATATTTGGATAAAACATTGAGTACCCGGTAGCATGGGCCTAACAATAAAAATGGGAAAAAGCTTGAAAAGGGCAAAAGATTACAACCAGGCTAGTTTAATAAAGAGATCCACACAAAGAGGTTGAAGCAACTAAACCTGACTACCCCGGGGGAAAGAAGGGTAAGCGGAACATGATTACAACCTCAAAATCCTAAGAGGAATAGATAGCGCGGATAGGGACAAATTTGAAATAAAAAAACCAATTGAGGGTTTCACAGGTGGCTGAAATCAGACAATATGGAAGATTTAACTATTTCTTTAGTTTCAGGGTGGTGGGGAATGAAAAACTTGGGCGAGGCAATAATAAGGGCAAAATCAATGCCCGCTTCAAGAGTAGATATATAAGGGCCAAATCCAGAAATTAGTGATGCCGATCAAAGTATTCTAGTGAGCTGGGCAAGGAGCTGAGGCTCGACCTAGCAAGCACAACTCGGAAGGTACTCATGAAACAGCCCCCAAATTTATTTATCAGACCCTTCGACAGATTTTTTTTCTCAATAAACCCCCTCTCTCTCTCTCTCCCTCTCTATCTCTCAAATACTGTCCGATCACTATGCTACAACACTTTCTCTCTTTTTTCCCCTCTCTCTCTCTCCCTTTTTTCTCTCAAATACTGTCCGATCACTATCTACAACATTTTCTCTCTCTTTCTCTCTCTCCTTTGTTTAAAAACTTTCGAACAAAAGGTAACCGTCTCGAGTTCCGGCCCCCATTCCCCCCCAAAACCAAGGGGGTTTTATTAGGGGCTGATTGTTAGAGCCTTAAAACCCTTTCAAAGCACTGGAGACCATCTCTAAAGTATCTGACCCTTCATGGTCTTTAAAACCCTTTTTTCAAAACACTGACGGCAGGTTTCAAAGCATTGACGCTATTTTTAAAAAAAATCAATTTAAAATTGACTCAAATTATATATTTTGACGGCAGCTTTATAAGCATTGAAAACCCCATTTTAAAAACATTGACAGCCCCATTTTAAAATGAAAACCCTTTTTCCCAAACATTATGAAATAATGAAAACCTCTTTCAAACATTGACGAAATAGAAAAGTGATGATCCCCTTTTTAAAGCCCTCAGGATTATTCAAATGTTCTTATAGAAAAAATTATGCAGTCTTGGGAAAGCTGGATGGAAATTAATGGGGAAGACTTTTTTTGTGCCAATAGGTGCTTTTTGTATGGTTTAAATTTTTTTTAAAACTTTTCTTTTCTTTTTTTTTCCTTCCGTAACAAGAGTCTGGGGCTTTCTAAAAGAAAAAAAAAGATGAAAACGAGACGTTTCGGAAATTTTTCCCGAGTTTTCCCAATGTTTTTTTAGTTTTTGGGGAGAAAAAACAAATTTCTTTAATGTCTGAAGCTTTATTGTTATCTAAAGACGAAACATAAAAGAACAAATATTTTTTTCTCCGGTTAGTAATTTATATTACTATTAGAGGAAAGGAAATACAAATAATAATTTATCCTGAAGATTTGTTTATTTTCTTGATATATCGGTACATGCATTCAGTGGCCACTTTATTAGGTCACCCTTCTAGTTCGGGTGGGGCCCCCCTTTGGGCCCCCCAGATCAACCTGTTTTTTTCGTGGTGGGATTTAACAAAGTGCTGGTTCTTGTTGTTTACTCAGTTGCTGCAGATTTGTTGGCTGTACATTCATGCCCCAAGTCCCCCGTTCCATTACTTTCCCAAAAGGTTTTTCCCTAATTCTGCCCCACCATCTGCATGTCGGCGAAATCGTATTTCGCCAAAACGGCGATGCTTTCTAATCTTGGTGCCCAGTTCTGTTGAGCCAGTGCCCTCTGAGCCTCAGTTTTCTGTCCTTAGATGACACCAGTGGAAGGGGTGGTCTTCTGCAGCGTGCCTACCCCTTCAAGGTGGGCGTGTTGTACGGTGCCCCCTGGCATGATCGCTAAAGCTCTCGCTTCCCCGGCGAGGGTCTGCGTTCGATTCCCCCGGGGGGTAGAAACTTTGGGGGTGTTTCTTTACACCGGTTGTCTATGTTCACCCACAGTAAAATGGGTACCTGGGAGTTAGTAGACAGTGTGGGTCGCATCCTGGGACAAGGACCTAATTTGCCCGAAATACTCTGAATAACAAGGGGCTTTCTTTTATAGTAGTCATTGATGTCAGCTAGGCCTGTAGTATACCTTGTACATGTAATAAATAATAATAATAATTTTTTATTATTTTTGATACTTTTCTGCATACCACTGTTTTAACACGTGGTTGAGTTACCGTCTCCTTCCTGTCATCTTGAACCAGTCGTACCATTTTTTTCTGATCTCCCCATTAAAAAGGCCTTTCGCCTCCCAACTGCTGTTCACTGGATTTTTTGTTTTTTTCCAAAATTCTACAGACTGTTGCACATGAAAATCCCAGGAGATTAGAAATTTCTGAGATTCTTTAACCCCTTTTCTTTACGAATCATTGTACGGTCAAGGTCTTTAGATCACATTTTTCCACATTCTGTCTGTATGCATGTGTTTAGGCATTGGGGGTGGTGCCACGTGATTGGCAAATTTAAAGATATTTGCATTATTAAGGTATCCAGATATGCCTATATTTGCAAGTACTCACCTGCATATTGGTTGCAGGTGAGTCTCCCCCTCCTGGTTCTGCCTTATCACGGGTGCTACTGGGCTCTTTTGGCTTGAGATGCCTGGCACATATGCCTATTCTGGCACCTAGTCTCGACAGTCACTGTTTCCTTCGTGTTTTTTTGATCAACTGATTTTCCCTGTTATTCTTGCCTGCTCCTCCAGCTTATGACCCAATCTTTTGTGCATTTGTATGTAAAAAGCCTTCTTAGTGCCCAAAAAATTTTAAACCATCTATGCCCCCCTCTCTTTCCCCCGCTACATTGGGGAAAAAGGTAAAGTTCATAGACTAATTTCATTCTTCTGTTTGGACACCATCCTCACGAGGGAGGGACAAATCTATGGGCCACGGAAAGAAGAGGTTTGAAAGCAAAAAACAGTGTTTGACTGGCCGAGTTTCGGGAAACCCCTGACTAGACGTTGGGGCCCCCCCACGTTAAAAACATAAGAATGGGGGGAAAACCGCAGCAGGCATAATGGTTTACCCCCCAAGTCCTTTTAAACCCAAAAACCCCTTAACAGAACATATTTGCCCCCCAGGCAGATAACGTTAGACATCCGGGGAGAACACTAGATAACACCCCCAAAAATGTTTCCTGCCTAACATTATCTGTTATGGTGATGCTGAGGGACAGACCTTCGAGAATCCAGCTGGCGTCCTGAAAGGCTGCCTTGAGTCTTGGGTTCAAATATCAGCCAAATTAGAACCTAGAAAAAAAATTGTTTTAGAGAAAAAAAAAAGGGACGGGGGAAAAAACGGGAAGTAAAATAAAAAAAGTTGAAAGATAAAAAAAAAAGATGAAAAAGGGAAAATATAAGAAGACAAAAAAAACAAGAAAAAAACGAAAGATGATGAGAAGGATAACCCAGAGGAATTTTGGGTTTGGGTCAGATGGGAGAATAAAAGGAAAAAGGAGGAAGGGAGGCAAAAAAGAAGAGCATGAAAAAGGAATAGAATGAGGAAGGGGAAGAGGGGGGGAAAAGGGGGAGAAATAGGCTCCAGAATACAACTTCCTAAGTTCTGTTTTGACTGTAATCAATTTTGTAAATCCCCGGGAGGCTTTGTGGAGGAGAGAAAAAAATTCTACCAGACAACGATCTATTCTCTCTCTCTCTCTCTCTCTCTCTCTCTCTCTCTCTCTCTCTCTCTCTCCCCTTTCCTTTGGGGATGTTAAAGAGCGACCTTCTTTTTAAACCCGATGCCCGGTCAGCGGGGCTCGCTGGGCCCCCGCCAATGATGCATTCTCCAGCTCATAAAGACCCCTCAAAAGCCCCCCTCAAAAGACCCCTCCCTGGCTTGGACAATAAAAATCAATTTTGCCATCTTGGGACCAAATGGCAATAATCATAACAAAATTTTTACAGGGGTGGCCCGGGTTTAGTCTTTGAAAAGCTCTAGCGGCTTGGCATCATATTACTAAGCCCCGCGTAAGGAAACACTTGCCTTATTTCATGACAAATCTTATCTATTTTAGGACCAGGACACTGCGCTAAATGTTGACTGATCCTGGCATTTTCTCACCAGGTGATAATGATCGTCCCTCTAATTTCCCCGGGAGATAGGGGAGGCAACGGCACTAAGCCCGGTGGTTGCAATGCAGATGAAGATTCAATTAAATTATTATATTTTCGTTTGTCCCAAGCTTTACTTGAACCGTATCATAGAACTCAATCTTGCCTTCAAATTGGTATATGGTGCCGGTTATCAGAGTGTCACCCTTCCCTTTAAGAATGAAGGTCTGGGTCTGAGCCCGGGAGGGGGTTAAACCCCCGAAACCCTCTCCAGGTGGTTTTGATACCGGTTCATGTAAACCAGATCCGTCTTGTGCAGTCCAGTGGAAAGTATCGCTGCCTTTTGGGCCCAACACACTTCCCCGGGCAGTTTTAATGATGGTGTCGACGGTCTACCTGGAGTCTACCTGGGGGGCTTTCCCGGGCATAAACCCCCCGGGGTCCACCCCCCTCCTAGTGAATCGGGCCCCAACCGAAGTTGTTACTGCTGGCCCCGTAGTCCAACTTCGAAACCCCGGCGGGATCGGACTGATTTGGGGGTATCTGTCCAGCCCCCTCTTGAAGACAACCGGGGTGTCTATTGGAAATTCCCCTTATGGCTGGTTGGTGGGAGGCTGTTGAACTTTGACGGTACCGTCAAGTCTTTGGCTCATAAGAAAGAAAAATTAAGGTGGTTTCCCATCCACGGGGGGGGGTTCGAACCCCCGGTCACAGTCTAAAAACCCCAAACCGTTGCGTTGGATACCTTCACTTTTGGGAAAGGTTTAGCCTAGACAGGTTTTTTTTTAGTCAAAAAGGAACACCAGGGAGTAGTGAAATAAAATTTTAAAACAGTCCATCAACCTTTTGGGGAAATAGTTTTGAGGTGGTGGGGCCCTCAGCCTGGGGAAGAGTTCAGCTCCATGGCCCCAGGCCATGTTCCTTTTGGGTACATTTGAAGCTCATGCCAAAGAGTTTCACGTCTGTATTGTTCAGCTCTCTATTACCATACGACTTCCTCGTCTTAAATAAAAAGTTTGATATTAAGAGTTTTTGGAAAAACCCTTATTCTTTCTCAATGTTGTGCCTTTTTTCATCCATGTACGGATTTGGGTGCTATCGAGTAGTCCTACAGCCCTGCAACGTCTACTCAAGACGTTTAAACATCGTTGCCACGGCTTCCGGGGAAAAGGATGGTGCCCTCCGATAGATTTCAACGTATTTGGGGTACCTGGGTGCGCATTTTTGGGGCGTGTATCAACGGAATATCCCTGACGCAGTGAATTTATTTTTTCATCGTGAGAAACCCTGGACAGGCACGCGCATTAGGCAGCCTAAGCCTGGGTATTTAAAAAAAGTATAAAAATCCCCCAAAAGGTGTGTCCTTAAGTAGCTTTAGCCATTTACGGACTTTTTTTTTGACGTAATATTCTGGCAAGACAGTGACGGGGGTAAATGGTAAAAGGGGTTTTTTTGGTCACCTCCTGTCTTTTTACGTTTTCTTCACTTAATTCTGTTACTTTCTTTTTTCCATTTTTCCCCCACCCTGATTAAATTTTTTCCCTTTTATCATATTTTCCCCTCTTTTTTTGTGTTACTTCTTTCCTTCCTCATTCAACATCGAACACACATTCTCTCCCTCATCTGCTAACTCCCTCCCACCTGCAAAACCCTTCCTCCCTCCCCCCCCTCTGCTGATTCATTACACACACCCCTCCATCAAGAGACCAGCATTTCTCTTCCTCCCCTACCTACCCCCAGTCAACAAACTTTCCATTGAAACATTCGCTTCTTCCCTCTCTCTTTTTTTCCCTACATACATATTCAGTAAAGACATTTCGATGGTAAGACCACAGGTTTGGGGCCGGACTCCGTCCTCCCGCATCAATTCAAATTCGGGGCCCTGCTCTCTGGCCAGTCATCAGGGGAGCCCACTGCCTCTCCCGTGCCAGTCATCAAGGGCCACACTGCTTCAGTACCAGTCATCAGAGGACCACACTGTTCTCTCAATGCCAGTTGGGGGGGGTCCCCTGTTTCTCAATTTCCAGTCATCAGAGGGCCCCCTGCTCTCTCAGTACCAGTCATCAGAGGAACACACTGTTCTCTCAGTACCAGTCACCAGAGGGCCACACTGATAAAGTACCAGTTATCAGATGGCCACACTGATCACTCAATAATAGTCACCAGAGGGCCACACTGCTCCCTAGTCCCAAATAATGGAGGGCCACACTGCCCCCCCAGTGCCAGCCATCAGGGGGAACACTGCTCCCTAACCAGTTATCAGAGGCCACACTGATCACTCAGTACCAGTCATCAGAGGGCAACACTGCTCCCTAAGTGCCTTCAGAGGGCCAGACTACCCCCCTCAGTCCCAAAACCATTAAAAACTCTCTCTCAGTCCCACCCTTCAGAGGGCCACACTGTTCCTCAGTGCCAAGAAACCCCCCGCCACCAGTTTTAGTGGCGTCCAGTGTCTAAGAGTTCGGGAATAAAATTTCTTCTTCCAGGCTTCCAGAGCGTGTTGATGGAGTGGCGAACCAGAAGACACAAGGAGAGAGAGAGAGAGAGAGAGAGAGAGGAAGAGAGAGAGAGAGAGAGAAAAAAAAAAAAACCCTTATAAAACCCTTTTGAAAAACCCCAGTGTAAAAAAAAAAGAGAAGTCATAGACCCAAAAGATATACGAACTCTTATGTCTATTAAAAGGTTCTCATATATTTTCCACTTTTAAGAGGTAAGTTCACCCGCAAGGGAATGGGAAAAGGAAGGACAGAGGAAAAAAGCGACGTTCACGAAAAACCTCGTAAAATGAAGGGAAAACAAAACCCCGGAGAAATTTGCCTGAGAGGCCTGACAGATGATGATAAAAAAAGAAAATAACTGAGTAAAAGGGAGGGTTTTTGGAAGAGTTAAACTAAAAGGAAAATGAATAGATACAGGGGGAATATACAAAAAAGGGGATTGTCCTTGAAAAGTTACTCAAGGTAAAATAAGGCAAGGGGCAAAACCGATCAATGGAGTATAAAAAGGGACAATAATGACGGGAAAAAATACAAAACCCCCACATAGGAAAATAAAACCAGGCAACGTTTTGGGGCCCCACTTGCACCATTAACAAATTTACGTAGTGGGTGAGTCGGACCGAAACGTCGTTATGGTATATATTAATATTAACTTCCAGCAAGCATGCGTGAGTGTGTTAACGGGAAACAAGGGGGAGACAAACAGTTTTATGACTTTACGTGCTGTTGGAGTGTGAGAAAAAAAACATTTATGGGGGGATTCAGGGAAATCGGGGCCGGATTTGAGTCCTGGAGGTGAGAAGTATAGTGCCTGCGTTCTAAAAGAGGGATGTTGATATGTTGCATTTTTTTTTTTAACTGTAGTGTGGGCCCGCCTCTGAAAAGACAGTGATGGGTGAATAATGATGAAAGTGTTTTTTTTCCTTTTCACCTTTCCGGGGGAAAGGGCCCCGAATAGGCCAAACTGTTTTATCGTCCCCCTTATTCACTCTCCAAATTGTTCCACTTCCTGACAACTGAAAGGCTGAAGAAATATTTCCTGACATCCCTATGACTCGTCTGAGTTTTCAGCTTCTAGACCCTGTGTCTCATCTCTGAAACATTCGGGCCACTTTTCACTTTGCCAGTTTCTCTCAGTATTTTATACGTCAGTATCGTGTCCCCTCTACCCCTCTTGTCCTCCAGTTTTGTGTGTGTGTTTTTACAGATGTATACTTGTGCATATGTATTATTGTAACCATGAACGAGTGGTTTTGGGATCAAAACAACACTGCGCTACCCAAAAGGAGTGGGAACCCATTTGTACTGGCCCACCTCTTGGCAAAAAAACCACATGACGTTGTAACCCGGGTTAAAACATCACGTGGTTCCGGGCCCCCAATGGCGGCCAGTACAAATGGGTTCGAGTCCTCGGCCCCAAAAGGGTTTTTGTGCATATTTTAGATAATAGATAATCTCGGAATGGGGGTTTTATCATTCGTCATAGGGCATCGGTTTATGTAAACAGTAACAAGAATCTTGTCCTAGTTACCATGCACTAGTGTTGAAAAAAAAGAAAAAGACACTTTTTGGGGGATAGGGAAAAAAAACATTCTAAGGCAAGATTAAGGTATCCCTTCGAGGGTTTTCTTATTAACCTTCCCAAAATTTGGGTGCCACGAGCCCCTTTCCCCCTTTAGATACAAAAAGGAGCGCACGCGCACAATAAAGGGACAGTCTGGGAAGTGAATAGTGGGGGAGGATCCATACATAGCTTTAAGAAGAGGATGATAAAGCTCATGGTGCAGGAAGAGTGACCTAATATCGGCCAGTGAAGAAGTGGGGCCAGGAGCTGTGAATCCTTGCAACCCCTAGGGGGAGTAAAACACACACACACACACACACACACACATAAAAACACACACACACACACACACACACACACACACACACTTTGGCTACGAACAAAATAATGTAAGATATTAAATGAACTGCTAAAACCTTTCAAATAAATTTTATAATTTAGAAAACGGAAGGAGAGATACAAGCAAAAAAGCAATAAACTGATGAGCAGGGAGAGGAAGATGAGAATTTAATTTTAAAGGAGATGAATAAAGAACATGAAATGAATTTGAATGAAATTCCCAGTCAGGAAAACCAAGATTTTTTAAGAGGGAGAGAGAGAGAGAGAGAGAGAGAGAGAGAGAGAGAGAGAGAGAGAGAGAGAGAGAGAGAGAGAGAGAAAGGGAAAGGGGGAGGACTTTTGGGAAACCCTTTTGTGGCACAGAACTTTACAGTTAAAAGAGGCTATCTGCTAACAACTCTATTTTTTATCAGATAAAGGGGCCTGTTATTACCCAGGTGTTCGGGAAAGGATAGTCAAGCAAAAGGGCCCTTCTCCCCCACCCTCCACCCACTGCCGACATGAGAATTATGAGAAAAATATTCTATTCCATTTTGATAAAAATGGAAAGGGAAATTTTTAGTAGAGATAGATGTGGATTAATGCATGGGCTACAGTCACCTCTATTTAAATAGTACTTCCTTTTTATAATAACTATTTGGGGGTTTTTCCCCTATACACTACTATTTTTGGGGTATACCTAGAGGGGGGTTTTAAACGCCCCACCCCGATTCATAACTAGGCCCCGTAAACTACTTTTGACTAAACATCTCTTTAACCATTGCTATTAACTTTTGACTTGTTATCAACAAATCGTCCTGATACAGTTTACATAACCATCCCCAAAACATTGATTCTAGTTTTCCCCATCGTAGTGCCTAGTTGAATACTGTGTTTGCAAAGTGCTTCTCCAGCTGGTTTTTAAAATTTGACTGTCATTTTTTTTTGCGCTGACAGCTTCAGCGGGGGTTTTTTCCGTTCTTCTAAATTTTTTTTTCCAAAACAACTTTGCATTTTTTTGTGTTGCATCCTTTGCTTCAAGTTTCATCTTTTTGGGAGTCCAGTTAGGGACCCCCAGTACTCTAAAAAAAAAAGCTCTTCTTGTCTAAAGAAATAAAAATATCAAATTCTCCGTTTCCAATAAAAAGGTTGAGTTCTCTGAGCCCCCCTGTATGCCCCCGGGGGTTTGCCTTTTGATTATAAAATAATAATCTGAGCCTTTCTTCATACGGTTTGTTTCTGAACGATGGGTACGAGATTGGTTGCTATTTTTTTTTTTTTGCCCCCGTAATTTGGAGCCCAAAAACTGGACGGTAAAAAAAATGCTGTCTAAAAAAAGCACGATAGTAAAAATAGTATCTGTTTTGTTTTCGAAATTTTTATGAAATCTAACTTTTTGTTATCTGTTCTGCTCGGAGATAAGGGGGTTTCCTTTAAATTAGTACCGATCCTCTTTTTTCTCTTGTCTGGTTATATGTGTTTGTGTTTTGGGGGGTTTCTACATTAAAAATGTTTCTTTTTCACTTGTCTACGTTGAAACCACGTCTACGTTTCCGACAACAAATCAAAATCCTCTTAATATCCCAAACTGCTTTGATGTTACACCATTTAATTTTGTACCATTGGCAAATTTTCCAGTCATAGATTTTAACTCTTTTCTTAGGGCATTTATCTACATTCTGATGAAGACGTTACCTTGATGAACAAAATGTTTACGTCTAGTGTTTAGCCTTTGTGTTTACGTCTAGACACTCAGACTCAATTCATTACCACTTTTTTTGATATTTGTGAGCCAAAAGATTATCCTGTCAAAGGTTTTTGATTTTTCACGGTTTTTTTTTTGACGAGTATTGATGGATGGGGATCGTTATTTTCTTTTTTAAATCCAGGAAAATACAGTTGCTTTTAGGCCTAATTTGGGGTTTTGCTTATTCGGAAAAAAAATATATTTTAATATAGTACAAATGTTTCATGGGGTAAATTGTAAAATACTATATGTGTTGGTCAACACTTATCCTAGATAAAAGTCAGTTCCTCGAACTGTAAAGGAAAAATGATGGAAGATAAAAAAAAGCGTTTTGGGATCCTTAAATTTCCCTAATGAGTTTTCCCAAACCCTTTCCCGTAACTTGAACAAGTTTTTTCCCTTTAACCGAGGGTTCATTTAACCAGTGGTAATTAACATGAGCATATTCCAAAGTGTGTAGACTTCTGGGGTTCCCGGGTTTAATTTTAACTCCTCCATCCCTTTCAGTACTGGAGACAGATGTCAGCCAATATGAA
>WNWK01032582.1:0-21797 GCA_009830355.1 Cherax destructor
ACTAACTCTACAGGAAGTAGTGGGATAGTAACACAGACACCCATGTACATACTGACTCTACCAGGAAGCAGTGGGATAGTAACACAGACACCCAGGTACATACTAACTCTACAGGAAGTAGTGGGATAGTAACACAGACACCCAGGTACATACTAACTCTACAGGAAGCAGTGGGATAGTAACACAGACACCCAGGTACATACTAACTCTACAGGAAGCAGTGGGATAGTAACACAGACACCCAGGTACATACTAACTCTACAGAAAGCAGTGGGATAGTAACACAGACACCCAGGTACATACTAACTCTACAGGAAGCAGTGGGATAGTAACACAGACACCCAGGTACATACTAACTCTACAGGAAGCAGTGGGATAGTAACACAGACACCCAGGTACATACTAACTCTACAGGAAAGTTAATGAAGTAAGAAGGTACACATGCACCATATAGTACGCACACACTATCGCACACCCTTGCGCTAACACACGCATACACACACACATTACACACATACTCACATACAACAGGCCTAGTGTCTAATCGACATGTGCCTAGGACAAAATGGTAACTAACTAACGCACACACACACACACACACACACACACACACTCACACACACACACTCGACCCCTGCAACCACAACTAGGTGAGTACACACACACAAACAACTAGGTGAGTACACTCACACACACATACACACACACACACACACACACACACACACACACACACACACACACACACAGCCCCTGGTTTACCCAAAGGTGCAGGGAGGCAAAGACTCAAAGTGTCAGAGAATGGAAAAGGTACAGAAGGCAAAGAACCCAAGTAAACAAAGAGATTAGTAGAAGAGCTAGAAACGACTATGCACAGGTACGGAGGGAGGCCCAGAAACAGTACGAAAACAACGTAGAATCGAAAGTTAAGTCCGACCCGAAACTGATGTACAGTCACATCAGAAGGAAGACAACAGTCAAGGACCAGGTGATAAGGCTGAGGAGAGAAGATTGGGAACTCACAAGTAACGATCAAGAGGTATGTGAGGAGCTCAACTTGAGGTTTAAGGAAGTATTCACAGTGGAGGAAGGAAGGCAGCTGGGTAGACAGGACGGGGTGCATCACCAACAAGGGATGCATCAAGTGCTGGAGGGCATACACACAACTGAGGAGGAGGTGAAGCAGATACTCAGTGATCTTAATACCTCAAAGGCGATGGGTCCGGACAATATCTCCCCGTGGGTTCTTCGGGAAGGAGCTGAGGTACTGAGTGTGCCACTTACCATAATATTCAACACATCCCTTGAAACTGGGCAGCAACCTGAGGTATGGAAGAAGGCCAACGTAGTCCCCATCTTTAAAAAAGGAGACAGAAAAGAGGCACTAAACTATAGACCGGTGTCACTTACGTGTATAGTATGCAAAGTCCTGGAGAAAATCACCAGGAAAAGAATGGTGGAGCACCTCAAGCTGAACAGGATAATAAACACCAGTCAGCACGGATTCCGGGAAGGCAAATCCTGTGTAACAAACCTCCTAGAGTTCTACGATAAAGTAACAGAGGTAAGGCAAGAGAGAGAAGGGTGGGTTGATTGCATTTTTCTGAACTGTAGGAAGGCCTTCGACACAGTTCCTCACATGAGATTAGGAAAGAAGTTGGAAGAACAAGCATGTATAACAGGAAGGGCACTGGAATGGATAAGGGAATACCTTACAGGGAGGCAACAACGGGTCATGGTGCGTGATGAGGTATCACAGTGGGTGCCTGTGACGAGCGGCGTACCGCAGGGGTCAGTCCTTGGACCAGTGTTATTCTTGGTATATGTAAATGACATGACGGACGGGATAGACTCAGAAGTGTCTCTGTTCGCAGATGATGTGGAATTAATGAGGAGAATCACATCGGAAGAGGACCAAGCAGGACTTCAAACAGACCTGGACAAGCTTGACATCTGGTCTAGCAACTGGCTTCTCGAATTCAATCCCACCAAATGCAAAGTCATGAAGATCGGAGAAGGGCAAAGAAGACCGCTGACAGAGTACAGGCTAGGCGGACAAAGGCTACAAACCTCGGCAAAGGAGAAAGACCTTGGGGTGAGTATAACGCCAAACACGTCTCCGGAGGCACACATCAACCAGATAACTGGAGCAGCATATGGGCGACTGGCAAACCTAAGATTAGCGTTCCGTTACCTTAACAAGGAATCGTTCAAGACACTGTATACCGTGTACGTCAGGCCCATACTTGAATATGCAGCACCAGTCTGGAACCCACACCTGGTCAAGCACGTAAAGAAACTAGAGAAAGTGCAAAGGTTTCCAACAAGGTTAGTTCCACAACTCAGGGGTCTGTCCTATGAAGAAAGGTTGAGGGAAATAGGACTATCAACACTGGAGGAAAGAAGGGTCAGAGGAGACATGATAACGACATACAAAATACTGCGGGGAATCGACAAGGTAGACAGTGACAGGATGTTCCAGAGAGGGAACACAGAAACAAGGGGACACAACTGGAAGCTGAAGACTCAGATGAGTCAAAGGGATGTTAGGAAGCATTTCTTCAGCCACAGAGTAGTCAGGAAGTGGAATAGTCTAGAGAAAGATATAGTGGAGGCAGGAACCATACATAGTTTTAAGACAATGTATGATAAAGCTCATGGAGCAGGGATAGCAGAGACCCAGTAGCGGACAGCGAAGAGGCGGGGCCAGGAGCTGAGTCTCACACAGTGACTGTAATATAACATGATTTATCTTCTTCAGGCCCTTTATAAAAATTACTGACTGAGTTAAATAATAAATGTTAGATAACAAAGTACTGAAGATATTCTTTGAGAAAGATGAGAATATGTGAAGAAGTGACAAATATGAGACACTTGATGATAAAACAAAGATGTTTTATGAATAATCTTGTGAAAGATGAAGTTTAACTAGAAATAATTATATAGTAATTGAATAATTCTCTCTCAAATGTCACACATATACTTCTCTCCTCTCTACTATAAAGTAAAAAAAGCCACCATAAACGCAAAACAAAAACTCTTGTGCATGAAAATAATATTTATCAACTCGGATGTTTTGGTCTCTTGACGGAGGAATTTGTGATGTTCCTGTAGTCTGTTAAGTAAATATATTCCTTAATGTTTCCAATAATACTTTATACTGTGATGTACTGTGATGTGTGAATGTTATAGTACACTATTTTGTGATGTGATGTTCGTATGTTAGATTTATATTATACCTGGAGTGTGAGCGTAAATGATCTTTCAGTAACCAGTCCTGAAAAAGCAAACGCAGTCTTCTTATATACGCTTTTAATCCTTATATTTCATATATCAAGATTAATGAGTGTGTCTTCATTGCTTTATCTACAAGTGTTTAAAACCTCTTTCTTCTTCGTATCTTCATATCTTTCAAAATGAATGTCTTGAGAATAATGAAAACAGCTGATTAACATGAACAGCTGTTTTCACGGAGGCAGAAAATAGATAAAGAAACGGACACTCATCTAGTATCCAAAAATAACATTCACAAATACACTTACTCAATATACAGTACATGAGGTGTGAGAGATACATGTCTAGTACATATTGTTACATGTTTGTCACTGATTCTAATGCGAAAATCTCATCCAGCTCCTCCGAGCTGGGGCGCGTGCCCAAAATACAGCATGCATTACCCTTCTGAACAGCAGTGCTGAGTCGCTGGAACAGAAAACTAGCTGCCCTGGGATCCCTAGTTACCCTGTTGAGTCTTTTGTCCAGCTCCTTGAGGAACTTAGATGCACTCTTTCCCCATGAGCCAAGGGTCTCTGAGCCTATGGGAACAAACATATAATGATGGACAAGTTCTCCATATTTTCTCCCTGAAGGTGGCAGCTGCCCCTCCTTCCTCCCTGGTGTATTGGAGATAGGTATCAGCCAAGGTAGATGCACATGTGTAGTCCCACACCACCTGCTTGCCGTCTGTCCAGGCTTGAAGGGTGATACCATCTGGACGCTTTTGGCTGCCATCAGATCTGCATAGTTGGGGTGGCTCCCTTACTGCTGGGCATCCGGCTGTTGTGAGGCTCCTCTTGATAATGTTATTAACCTCTTCATGTCTTGCAATCTTTTCCTCGGATTTACGACACACAAGACCATGGTACCCGAATCGGTCTGCTGCTTCACTGCCACAAATACACCTGTGTTCGGCTTGTGCCAAGGCTGGAGTTGGGAACAGCCAACAGAATGTCCCCTGCATGAGGAGCTCTCACTGCAAGGAGGTGGGCTCTATCCTTCCCTGACACACTCTGAAGCATTGCTGAGGCTATATTTTCTACTATTCGGCCATCCCAGTGCGACTGTTTGTAGTTGTTGGGGGAGCAGGCCTGGTTTCAGAGCCGTTAGATTATCCCAGATCCTGGCTCCGTCGACGAACTTTGGTCATGGATCTTGTCCTAAGATGTTCAGGGAGAATTGCTGCTAAAGCCTCTGATGCAATGCATGAAGACAGGAAAGCAGGTAGAGCATCTGAGATGACTTGCGGACACCAATGCCTCTAGTCTGACTGGGGTGTAGCTTGGTCCCACTGCCCATCTTCTAGAGTAAGGTTAAGTACTTTAGTAAAGATCTGCCTCAGGATACTGTCATATTCGTGCAGTATAGGGTTATCATATGAAGGAGCACATCTTAGGAAATATGTCAACCTGGGCAGACTCAAGCATTTTGTGAGAAGGTACAAGGCATCATGGGTGTCAAGATTGCCTATTCGTTGTTCCATTCTCCTCAATTCTTCCAGTTTCTTCCTGAGAATTATGTCAATGGCATCGCTTCCCAGAGGTGCTCCAAGCAAGACACTATTTGTAGGGGCAATGACTGTTGCTCCTGGTAGTTTTGATATCACTGCACTTGTTGATTGACTGAGACGATTTCACATTTGGATGGAGAAAATGTATTTACTATAGACAGAGACTGCAACATAAATACAAGATCAAGATTTTCATTGACTAGCCTCTCCTGGGTGGCCGAGCTGTGTGGCAGTTTGGTGTACGGTCGTGGCTGTCTTGGTGGGTGTAATTACTGGACGCAGTTTTCTGCGTGTCACCTCCAGTAATTCCACCCACCTGGACAGTCTCTACCGTAGACCAGCTAGACAAGACCAAGTTTCCACCCAGCAAGGTCACTGGGGGTGGCAACCGCTGACTCTGGGGAAGTGGGGAAGGGAGTCCACCTGGGGTGACACAAGTGGACTCCTGAAGACACTGATCCGGGGAAGGTACCGCTGACCATAGGTAAGTGGGGAAGGGAAGACATCCGGGAACGAACGGATGGATTCCTGGATACATGAACCTGGGGAAGGCAAGAATACAGGATGGTGAGGTTGACCTTAGGGAAGTGAGGAAGAGGAAACATCCAAAGGCGGACGGATGGATTCTTGGATACATGAACCTGGGGAAGGCGTGGGCGGGGGAGTGGACCTTAAAGACGAACCACTGGCCTCCACGTGGCAAGGTCTGGTAACTCAGAGATAACTCTGAGGCTGACAGTGGTCGCATATAATAATTTTGTATTTATTATTTATAATCAGTGATTTCCTAATTAATTATTTTCGTAATTATTTATAATTAGTGATTTCGTAATGTTGTGTAATATGAGTAATGTGTAATACAAGTACAGATTCAGTGTGCCGATGTAAGTGGACTACAGGATCAATGTAAGAAATCATCAGGACCTCAAGACCAGAATCAAAAACGACATTAATAACACAGACATCAGAATAAAACACACACAACAATTACAAGACTCAGGCATACATATAATGATGCAGCACATGAAAGCTGCAGATCAGTAAGATGGAATTGCAGGATCAAGTAAGTTACAGATCAATGTAGAGAAATTAGGAAAAGACTAAACAGAAACTAATAATATAAACATAAAATCAACACAAACACAGACAACATACAAGACACAACAACAACACACAACAACTACAGCTCGATGGCATGGTTGGCTACGCAGCCTGATTCACAGTAATCTAGGAAGGGTATCAGGGCGGACCAAACATTTTAGAACAGAAGTTGTATCACACACACACACAATAAAACATCAAAACAGTGCTACGGTCAACGAACACATGATCCTAGGACAACAATGAGTAACTACACCCAGCAACTCCATATATATAATATATATATATATATATATATATATATATATATATATATATATATATATATATATACAACTCACACACACACACTACATCATCAACCCTGGCACATCTCCTGAGGCGCACATCAACCAAATAACTGCTGCAGCATACGGGCACCTGGCAAACCTAAGAACAGCATTCCGACATCTTAAAAGAGTCATTCAGGACCCTTACACTGTGTAGTAGGCCCATACTGGAGTATGCATATCCAGTTTGGAACCATCACCTAGCCAAGCATGTAAGGAAACTAGAGAAAGTGCAAAGGTTTGCAACAAGACTAGTCCCGGAGCTAAGGGGTATGTCCTACGAGGATAGGTTACGAGAAATCGACCTGACGACACTGGAAGACAGGAGAGATAGAGGGGATATGATAACGACATATAAAATTTTGAGAGGAATCGACAAGGTGGCCAGAGACAGAATGTTCCAGAGATGGGACACAGCAACAAGGGGTCACAGTTGGAAGTTGAAGACTCAGATGAACCACAGGGCCGTTAGGAAATAATTCTTCAGTCACAGAGTTGTCAGGAAGTGGAATAGTCTGGGAAGTGATGTAGTGGAGGCAGGATCCATACATAGCTTTAAGGAGAGGTATGATAAATCTCATGTGTGGCAGACTTGCCAGGTTGCAGGATCAACAGTGTGATAGACTTGCCAGGTTGCAGGATCAACAGTGTGACAGACTTCCTAGGTTGCAGGATCAACAGTGTGATACACTTGCCAGGTTGCAGGATCACAGTGAGTCAACTTGCCAGTTGCAGATCAACAGTGTGATGACTTGCCAGGTTGCAGGATCAACATGTGTGGACTTGCAGTTGCAGAATCAACAGTGTGACGGACTTGCGAGGTTGCAGGATCAACAGTGTGATGGAATTGCAAAGTTGCAGGATCAACAGTGTGACGATCTTTCCAATTTGCAGGATCAACAGTGTGACGGACTTGCCAGGTTGCAGAATCAACAGTGGGATGGACTTGCCAGGTTGCAGATAACAGTGTGAGACTTGCCAGGTTGCAGGATCAACAGTGTGATAGACTTGCCAGGTTGCAGGATCAACAGTGTGATGACTTGCCAGTTGCAGGATCAACAGTGTGATGACTTGCCAGGTTGCAGGATCAAAGTGTGATAGACTTGCCAGGTTGCAGGATCAACAGTGTGATAGACTTGCAGGTTGCAGGATCAACATGTGATAGACTTGCCAGGTTGCAGGATCAACAGTGTGATGACTTGCCAGTTGCAGGATCAACAGTGTGATAGACTTGCCAGGTTGCAGGATCAACAGTGTGATAGACTTGCCAGGTTGCAGGATCAACAGTGTGATAGACTTGCCAGGTTGCAGGATCAACAGTGTGATAGACTTGCCAAGTTGCAGGATCAACAGTGTGGACTTGCCAGTTGCAGGATCAACAGTGTGATAGACTTGCCAGGTTGCAGGATCAACAGTGTGATAGACTTGCCAGGTTGCAGGATCAACAGTGTGGTTGCCAGTTGCAGGATCAACAATGTGGGACTTGCAGGTTGCAGGATCAACAGTGTGATGGACTTGCCAAGTTGCAGGATCAACAGTGTGATGGACTTGCAGGTTGCAGGATCAACAGTGTGATGGACTTGCCAGGTTGCAGGATCAACAGTGTGATGACTTGCCAGGTTGCAGGATCAACAGTGTGAGACTTGCCAGGTTGCAGGATCAACAGTGTGATAGACTTGCCAGGTTGCAGGATCAACAGTGTGATGACTTGCCAGGTTGCAGGATCAACAGTGTGATGACTTGCAGGTGCAGGATCAACAGTGTGGACTTGCAGGTTGCAGGATCAACATGTGTGACTGCCACTACATGGGTCTTGCCTTGCAGGATCAACAGTGTGATAGACTTGCCAGGTTGCAGATCAACAGTGTGATAGACTTGCCAGTTGCAGGATCAACAGTTGTGGACTTGCCAGGTTGCAGGATCAACAGTGTGGTGACTTGCAGTTGCAGGATCAACAGTGTGATGACTTGCTGAGTTGCAGGATCACTGAACAGTCCGTGTGGACTTGCAAGCTTGTCAGATTCAGACAGAGTTGTAGGACTTGCCAGTTGCAGGATCAACAGTGTGATCAGACTTGCCAGGTTGCAGGATCAACAGTGTGATAGGACTTGCCGAGTTGCAGGATCAACAGTGTGACCGTTGCAGGATCACATGTGAGACTTGCCAGGTTGCAGGATCAACAGTGTGATGACTTGCCAGGTTCAGGATCAACAGTGTGCAGACTTGTCAGTTGCAGGATCAACAGTGTGATGACTTGCCAGGTTGCAGGATCAACAGTGTGAGACTTGTCAGGTTGCAATCACATTGTAGGACTTGCCAGTTGCAGGATCAACAGTGATGACTTGCCAGGTTGCAGGATCAACAGTGTGATGCTTCAGGTTGAGGATCAACTTGTGACTTGGCAGTTGCAGGATCAACAGTGTGGACTTGCCAGGTTGCAGGATCAACAGTGTGATAGACTTGCCAGGTTGCAGGATCAACAGTGTGATGACTTGCAGGTTGCAGGATCAACAGTGTGTAGACTTGCCAGAGTTGCAGGATCAACATGTGGTGAGACTTGCCAGGTTGCAGGATCAACAGTGTGATAGACTTGCCAGGTTGCAGGATCAACAGTGTGATGACTTGCCAGGTTCAGGATCAACAGTGTGATAGACTTGCCAGGTTGCAGGATCAACAGTGTGATGACTTGCCAAGGTTGCAGGATCAACAGTGTGATAGACTTGCCAGGTTGCAGGATCAACAGTGGAGACTTCAGGTTGCAGGATCAACAGTGTGATAGACTTGCAGGTTGCAGGATCAACAGTGTGATAGACTTGCCAGGTTGCAGGATCAACAGTGTGGACTTCAGGTTGCAGGATCAACAGTGGATGACTTGCCAGGTTGCAGGATCAACAGTGTGATGACTTGCAGGTTGCAGGATCAACAGTGTGAAGACTTGCCAGGTTGCAGGATCAACAGTGTGATAGACTTGCCAAGTTGCAGGATCAACAGTGTGATAGACTTGCCAGGTTGCAGGATCAACATGTGATGACTTGCAGGTTGCAGGATCAACAGTGTGATGGACTTGCCAGGTTGCAGGATCAACAGTGTGGACTTGCAGGTTGCAGGATCAACAGTGTGATGGACTTGCCAGTTGCAGGATCAACAGTGTGATGACTTGCCAGGTTGCAGGATCAACAGTGTGAGACTTGCCAGGTTGCAGGATCAACAGTGGATAGACTGCCAGGTTGCAGGATCAACATGTGCTTGCAGGTTGCAGGATCAACAGTGTGATAGACTTGCCAGGTTGCAGGATCAACAGTGTGATGACTTGCCAGGTTGCAGGATCAACAGTGATGAGACTTGCCAGGTTGCAGGATCAACATGTGTGACTTGCCAGTTGCAGATCAACAGTGTGATGACTTGCAGGTTGCAGGATCAACAGTGTGAAGACTTCCAGGTTGCAGGATCAACAGTGTGATGCTTGCCAAGTTGCAGGATCAACAGTGTGATGGACTTGCCAGGTTGCAGGATCAACAGTGTGATGGACTTGTCAGGTTGCAGGATCAACAGTGTGATAGACTTGCCAGGTTGCAGGATCAACAGTGTGATAGACTTGCCAGGTTGCAGGATCAACAGTGGATAGACTTGCCAGGTTGCAGGATCAACATGTGATAGACTTGCCAGTTGCAGGATCAAAGTGTGATAGACTTGCCAGGTTGCAGGATCAACAATGTGGTAACTTGCAGGTTGCAGGATCAACAGTGGTGGACTTGCTAGGTTGCAGGATCAACAGTGTGATGGACTTGCTAGGTTGCAGGATCAACAATGTGGTGGACTTGCTAGGTTGCAGGATCAATAGTTGTGATGGACTTGTCATGTTGCAGGATCAACAGTGTGATAGACTTGCCAGGTTGCAGGATCAACAGTGTGAGAGACTTGCCAGGTTGCAGGATCAACAGTGTGAAGACTTGCCAGGTTGCAGGATCAACAGTGTGATAGACTTGCCAAGGTTGCAGGATCAACAGTGTGGTAGACTTGCAGGTTGCAGGATCAACAGTGTGATGGACTTGCTAGGTTGCAGGATCAACAGTGTGATGGACTTGCCAGGTTGCAGGATCAACAGTGTGATAGACTTGCCAGGTTGCAGGATCAACAGTGTGATGACTTGCCAGGTTGCAGGATCAACATTGTGGTAGACTTGCCAGGTTGCAGGATCAACAGTGTGATAGACTTGCCAGGTTGCAGGATCAACAGTGTGATAGACTTGCCAGGTTGCAGGATCAACATGTTAGTTGTAGGATCAACATATGTGCCAGGTTGCAGGATCAACATGTGATGGACTTGCCAGGTTGCAGGATAACATGGGGTGGACTTGCCAGGTTGCAGTCAATGATAATTATTCAACAATGTGTGGACTTGCTGCAGGATATGTGTGATTTGTTGGATCAACATATTCTGGACCATCAGTGAGTGGACCTCTGCATTATCAGGATCAGCGTGGAGCACTATAGAATTGTCCATAAAGCAGTGTGGAAAACTGCTAGTAATCATTACACATCAGTGCCAGTTGGGATACTAGACATTACACCATCAGTGCCAGTGGAGAATATAGAATTAACCATCAGTGCCAGTGTGAGACACTTAGAACATTAACCATCAGTGCCAGTGTGGGACATACTGAACATTACACCATCAGTGCCAGTGTGGGAGACACTACTAGAACATTACACCATCATAAAAGAACAGCATATCGAGATTCAAGAACAGTTTAGTAGCTTTCAAAAAGTGATAAACACGCAAGAATATTAACATTAACTTATAAACAGTACAAGATCAGTATGGAAAAGCGCCAGAAAAGCTCAATAACACGCGAGAAAGCAGATTAATAATAACGCGATAGTGATACATAAGAGCAAAATAACAGCTTGAGTCTGGCAATGACTGCTTCACATAACAGAGGTTTTATGTTGGTCTTGCACAGTTTTCTGAGATAAACAAATCAAAATTTGTGATACCAGTGCTCTCAGATCTCAGGTTATCAATTAGTTTTTGTCTATCGAAGATAAGGAGCGAAACCCAACTAAAACAGTGAAAATAGCTGGAGACAAGATGAGACCAGCGACACCGTGAGATCAACCTTCAGAGTCTTGATGCTTCTCAGGTCGAGGCCACAATATTTTCCAGTTTTTCTTTCATTTTTCTAGAATTGATTTTTTTCAGATGTCTTTTAGGCTATTTGAATGTTTTTTTTTTTTCTTCCTTCCACTTTTTTTATTGTTAACTGTAACGGTGACCAAATTCTTTGAACAACTGTCATGTTCACGTGCTCTTTGATCAGACTTGTTGAACACTTTCCAGCATCTTGAAATATCTCAGATAACTTCCAAAACCCTCAGTGCCAGAAAAGTGTCCCCAAAATTCGACAATGGCAGAGAGTGAACTTCAGATGTGTAGGAGCAGATTTAACCATTTTGTGTGTAAAATAGTGTGATTTCTTTTATTCCCATTAAATCACATTATTTTTTCAGTTACTTCTGAACAGCTTCAATATTTAAAGGTTGATGCATCTTAGGAAGAATGACTCGTCAGATCAGCTTCAAACTTTTACTACTGATCTGGTGGTTTCCTGAACACAAGACTCACCTTGTTATTCCCTGACATTAGTCCCAGTTTATAAATTTTATTAAATAAATAGGGTTATTCATTTTATAATCAGCAATTAAAGAATGCTTCTTCTAACTGGCTTCACCATATTATTGACGATAATCATCACTCTGAGTGACCATGAATTTGAAATTTTACTAAATTAATTAAAGAATAAGATCAATTTTGTGATACCTGGAGAGGATTTCGTGGGTCAACTCCCCCGAGGCCCGGTCTGTGACCAGTGATCAAGACTGTGACCAGTGATCAAGACTGTGACCAGTGATCAGGTCTGTGACCAGTGATCAGGTCTGTGACCAGTGATCAAGACTGTGACCAGTGATCAGGTCTGTGACCAGTGATCAAGACTGTGACCAGTGATCAGTGTACCAGTGATCACTGTGACCAGTGATCAGTGTGACCGTGATCAAGCTGTACCATGATCAGGTCTGTGACCAGTGATCAGGATGTGAAGTGATCAGTCTGTGACCAGTGATCAGGCTGTGACCAGTGATCATCTGGACCAGATCACTGTGACAGTGATCAGGTCTGTGACCAGATTCTTCATGACAGACATATCGTATACAGTGATCAAGACTGTGACCAGTGATCAAGTTGTGACCAGTGTATCAAGTATAGCTGTGACCAGTGATAAGACTTGACCAGTGATCAGGTTTAAGTAAAGTCTGTGACCAGTGTCATCTTATCAGTATCATCTGTGACATGCAGTCGTAATGATGTGACAGTGATAACCTGATCATTGTGACCAGTGATCAGTCTGTACAGTGATCAAGATAGTATTTGTGACCTGTCTGTATATTGCATGATAAAGATTACCAGTGAATTAACTGTGACATGTCTAAGATTATGACAGGATAATGTGACCAGTGATCAAGTACTGTGACCAGTGATCAAGCTGTGACCAGATTTATCAAGATTGATCATGATATTGTGTTCTTAGTTTTCCTAAAGATTATGAAATCAGGATTAATATATTATAGAGATAGTGAAGGTGAAGTTTATATAGCTCCTGGGATGCCAGGAAGGCAGCTGCATCACATTCCTTGGAACCAAAGCATCTATGTATGTTAGTCGTCTGGAAGGAGCAGATTCTTGTCAAAATAAATTTTTATAGCTTTATTAGTAATATTTTGTTCAAAGTTTGTCCTCAAATTATGGAAATATTTTATAATATATTATATATAGTTAATAATACACTTTTACCATGTATTTTAATGTAAATTTTATTGAATAAACGTAATATTTATTTACTTTATCTGTATTAATATTTTGTAATGGTGATATTGAAATATAAATAACCTAAAAATATATTCTAATGATTATTGATAGTTCTTTGTATTTCATAATTATTAATAGTACTTTGATTTTATTTACTTTGTTTATTAATGAGTACTTTGTATTATCATAATTAATGATGATACTTTGTATTATCATAATTAATGATGGTACTTTGTATTATCATAATTAATATGTACTTTGTATTTTATTATGATGGTACTTTGTATTATCATAATTAATGATAGTACTTTGTATTATCATAATTAATGATGTATTTTTGTATTATCATAATTAATGATGGTACTTGTATTATCATAATTAATGATGGTACTTTGTAATCATAATTAATGATGGTACTTTGTATTATCATAATTAATGATGGTACTTTGTTATCATATTAATGATAAGTTGATACATAATTAGTGACTTTTTGTAAAATTATGATATACTTATTCTACTGATTAAGTGTGTTGTGTGTAGACATTCATCTTAACGAAGTTTGAACTGCAGTAAGGTGGTAGACCACAGTCTACTTAGACCTTAATGAGTTTATATGTTAAACATTGAGATTACATTAAACACAACATAGTGGATAACACCGTTCATGGTGTTAAATATAGTAACATATATTCACCTGAAGAAGATTTACCTGTGGATAAATTCTGGGGTCCTTGTTACAGCTTCCCAGACCAGACCACAGACCTGTTATGGTGTTACACTAACGTTCAACATAGTACAGTGTGACTCACCTAACTATAAGTTTTATAAAACATTTACGCAACAACACAAACATTGTATAGAAATTCTGGAGTAAGATAAGCATGACTAAATTTGCTACATAAGAGTGGACAGCTTGTATCATCGACCCAAAAAGTAGATTTATCACGAATATCAGTATGAAATACTGTACGTGAGCATGGTAATTTGATTTTGGATACATGCTAGTGAGGAACGAATGCATAGTGTTTGTGTGTGTGTGTGTAGGACGCACGGAGGTACATAAATATCTGTGAGTAAACATGTCTGTTTATTTGTGGACATTTGAGTGTCTTGCATAAAGATATGGATGAATTACAACAAAACAGGAAGCTGATAACTTTTTTGTTGCAGATTTCTTGGTGGGAAGAAACAGATTAACATACTGACAGAGATATACACACAATAAAACGTCCACTAACAGTTATACAGCTACGTAAGTAAAAACAAAAGAAATTATCATAAAAACATTATGAAATATAAATAGAAGTCCCAGATTTTTACTTAGTAACCTCACCTTGGTGGCCGAGTTGAGTGGCAGCTTAGTCTCGTCTAGCTGGTCTACTGTTCGCGGCTGTCTTGGTGGGTGGAATTACAGGACGCAGTTTTCTGTGTGTCCCCTCCTGTAATTCCACCCACCAAGACAGCCGCGAACAGTAGACCAGCTAGACGAGACTAAGCTGCCACCCAACAAGGTCACTGGGGAGGGGCCACAACCGCTGAATCTGGGGAAGTGAGGAAGGGAGTTCATCTGAGGGCCCGCAGATGGTCTTCTGAACACGAATAGGAAGAACACGCGCTCACACACACATACACAGGACTATGACTCACCTAACTATAACTCACCTAACTATAACGAACCTACATGACATCACCTAACTATGACATCACTAACATATCACTAACACATCGCAACTATGACATCCAACTATGACTCACCTAACTATAACGACACCTAACTATGACATCACCTAACTATGACATCACCTAACTATGACATCACCTAACTATGACATCACCTATGACGACACCTGGAGAAGTGAGGAAGGGAGTTCATCTGAGGGGACACAGATGGACTCCTGGAAACACGGAACTAGGAGAAGCACCAAAAAACACACTCCCACCTATGACTATGACCACTCCTAACTATAACCTCACCCAACTATGACCACACCTAGCTATGGCCTCACCTATGACCACACCTGGCTATGACTCACATATGACCACACCTAGCTATGACCTCACCTAACTATGACCACACCTAGCTATGACCTCACTGGGGAAGTGAAGAAGGGAGTTCATCTGAGGGGACACAGATGGACTCCTGGAAACACGGAACTAGGGGAAGCACCAAAAAACACTCCCACCTTTGACCTCACCTGACTATGACCACTCCTAACTATGACCTCACGCAACTATGACCTCACCTAACTATGAGCACACCTAACAACACCAATGACCACACCTAGCTATGACCACACCTATGACCACACCTACTATGACCTCACCTATGACCACACCTAGCTATGACCTCACTGGGGAAGTGAGGAAGGGAGTTCATCTGAGGGGACACGGATGGACTTCTGGAGACACGGACCTAGGGGAAGCAAACGCAAACACACACACCTATAACCACTCCACATCTATAACCACTACTGACTGCGACCATTCCTGACTGTAACCACACCTGACTAGACCAGCTAGAAAAGACCAAGTTTGCACCTAGCAAGATCACTGGTAGGGGCCAAAAACCGCTAACCTTGGGGAAACAACAAAATGCAGTGAGGAAGGAAGTTCATCTGAGGAGTCACCGTTGGAACTAGGGAAAGAACCAGAAATATGGAAGTGGGGAGTGTGGAAGGGTTGAAATCCTGGGGCCCACGGATGGAGACCTGGATACATGATCCTTGATGGAAAGGGAGAATTCCTGAGAATATCTTTGGAAGCCCCAAGATGGTAGAGATTGGGGAGGGGACCCTAAAGACGAACCACTGGCCTGCACGTGTTTATTCAGGTATAGACAAATACATTTACATGATTATCATACATAGTTATCAGTGTAGAACCTAGCATAACCCAAACAGTCAGACAGAGTGAACACAGCATCAGGTCTAGAGAGGCCAAAATCAGAGTGATGCCGATCTGGCGGGGCCAGGAGCTGAGTCTCGACCCCTGCAAATACCAATCGGTTCAGATATGACAGCAGGGTGAGATGACAACTGATTTAGGAAATTTAAGATCTGGTAAAGAGAAGTGTCAACGTAACTTTACCTCCTAAGATGGTAAATGTTTTCTAGCTGATGAGAAGAAGAGATTTTTTTAGTATAAATGAGAATGTGAAAAAGAAAGAGAGAGAGACTTATTATTTCTGGTTACTCTCTCTTGTTTCCACATTCTTATATCTCTCACAAGCATTTTCATTTAAATATTGTAAATCCATATTCTTGATAGTTGTAACCAAAGTGACCTTTAATTAAAGTAACTTTCACTCAGGACTTAACATCCCACCCATCCTTCAGAGTGCAGACTGACTCCACCTCAGGATGAACATCCCCACCCATCCTTCAGAGTGCAGGCACTGTACTTCCCACCTCCAGGACTGTAACATCCCCACCCATCCTTCAGAGTGCAGGCACTGTACTTCCCACCTCAGGACTGTAACATCCCCACCCATCCTTCAGAGTGCAGACACTGTACTTCCCACCTACAGGACTGTAACATCCCACCCTCCTTCAGAGTGTAACTGTACTTCCCACCTCAGGACTGTAACATCCCACCCATCCTTCAGAGTGCAGGCACTGTACTTCCACCTCCAGGACTGTAACATCCCACCCATCCTTCAGAGTGCAGGCACTGTACTTCCCACTCCAGGACTGTAAAAATCCCAACCCATCCTTCAGAGTGCAGGCACTGTACTTCCCACCTCCAGGACTGTAACATCCCTACCCATCCTTCAAAGTGCAGGCACTGTACTTCCCACCTCAAGGACTGTAACATCCCACTTATCCTTCAGAGTGCAGGCACTGTACTTCCCACCTCCAGGACTGTAACATCCCAACCCATCCTTCAGAGTGCAGCACTGTACTTCCCACCTCCAGGACTGTAACATCCCCACCCATCCTTCAGAGTGCAGGCACTGTACTTCCCACCTCAAGGACTGTAACATCCCACCATCCTTCAGAGTGCAGGCACTGTACTTCCCACCTCCAGGACTGTAAATCCCACCTCCTTCAGAGTGCAGGCACTGTACTTCCACTCCAGGACTGTAACATCCCCACCCATCCTTCAGAAATGCAGGCACTGTACTTCCCACCTCCAGGACTGTAACATCCCCACCATCCTTCAGAGTGCAGGCACTGTACTTCCCACCTCAAGGACTGTAACATCCCACCCCTCCTTCAGAGTGCAGGCACTGTACTTCCCACCTCCAGGACTGTAACATCCCACCCTCCTTCAGAGTGCAGGCACTGTACTTCCCACCTCAAGGACTGTAACATCCCACCCATCCTTCAGAGTGCAGGCACTGTACTTCCCACCTCCAGGACTGTAACATCCCAACCCATCCTTCAGAGTGCAGGCACTGTACTTCCCACCTCAAGGACTGTAACATCCCACCCATCCTTCAGAGTGCAGGCACTGTACTTCCCACCTCAAGGACTGTAACATCCCACCCCTCCTTCAGAGAGCATGCACTGTACTTCCCACCTCCAGGACTGTAACATCCCCACCCGTTTTTCAGAGTGCAGGCACTGTACTTCCCACCTGCAGGACTGTAACATCTCCACCCCTCCTTCAGAGTGCAGGCACTGTACTTCCCACCTCCAGGACTGTAACATTCCAACGCATCCTTCAGAGTGCAGGCACTGTACTTCCCACCTTCAGGACTGCAACATCCCCAACCCTCCTTCAGAGTGCAGGCACTTTACTTCCCACTTCCAGGACTGTAACATTCCCACCACTCCTTCAGAGTGCAGGCACTGTACTTCCCCCTTCCAGGATTGTAACATCCCCACACTTCCTTCAGAGTGCAGACACTGTACTTCCCACCTCTAGGACTGTAACGTCTCCACCACTCCTTCAGAGTGCAGGCACTGTACTTCCCACCTCCAGGACTGTAACATCCCTACCCTCCTTCAGAGTGCAGGCACTGTACTTCCCACCTCCATGACTGTAACATCCCAACCCCTCCTTCAGAGTGCAGGCACTGTACTTCCCATCCATGACTGTAACATCCCACCCATCCTTCAGAGTGCAGGCACTGTACTTCCCACCTCCAGGACTGTAACATCCCACCCCTCCTTCAGAGTGCAGGCACTGTACTTCCACCTCCAGGACTGTAACATCCCCATCCCTCCTTCAGAGTGCAGGCACTGTACTTCCCACCTCCAGGACTGTAACATCCACACCATCCTTCAGAGTGCAGGCACTGTACTTCCCACCTCCAGGACTGTAACATCCCCACCCCTTCTTCAGAGTGCAGCACTGTACTTCCCACCTCCAGGACTGTAACATCCCACCCTCCTTCAGAGTGCAGGCACTGTACTTCCCAACACCAGGACTGTAACATCCCCACCCTCCTTCAGAGTGCAGGCACTGTACTTCCCACCTCCAGGACTGTAACATCCCCACCCATCCTTCAGAGTGCAGGCACTGTACTTCCCACCTCCAGGACTGTAACATCCCACCCATCCTTCAGAGTGCAGGCACTGTACTTCCCACCTCCAGGACTGTAACATCCCACCATCCTTCAGAGTGCAGGCACTGTACTTCCCACCTCCAGGACTGTAACATCCCCACCCATCCTTCAGAGTGCAGGCACTGTACTTCCCACCTCCAGGACTGCAACATCTCCACTCATCCTTCAGAGTGCAGGCACTGTACTTCCCACCTCAAGGAAAGTAACATCCCCCCCTCCTTCAGAGTGCAGGCACTGTACTTCCCACCTCCAGGACTGTAATATCCCCATCCCTCCTTTAGAGTGCAGGCACTGTACTTCCCACCTCCAGGACTGTAATATCCCCATCCCTCCTTTAGAGTGCAGGCACTGTACTTCCCACCTCTAGGACCGTAATATCCTCATACCTCCTTCAGAGTGCAGGCACTGTACTTCCCACCTCTAGGACCGTAATATCCCCATCCCTCCTTCCACCCTCTTCTACATTTCCTCTAAGCTATCTCTCTCCCCCTCACCCCCATTCCTATCCTTTCTCCGTTTCTCCCTCACCCCCTTCCCTACCCCTCTTCTTTCTCCCTTCTCCTGACACCTCAATACATCCACAAGGGACTAAGTGGGAAGATGGGTGGCTCAGAGATGGCGTCAACAAGGAGGAAGATGGCCGATCAGGGAAGGCCACAGTGGGAGGAGGAAATCTCTAGAAGGGAGAAGGAATGGGAGAGGAAGATATTGGTGATCACTGAGGAGCTCAATGAAAGGGAAAAGGAATGGGAGAGGAAGCTATTGGTGATCAGCGAGAAAATGGAGAAGGGGATAGCTGAGGAGAGTAGAAAATGGGTAATGCAAGCCAAAAAAGCAGAAGCCAAGATCCAGACCCTAGAAGTGAAGCTGCAGGGACTGACACAGAATAGAGACAATAGTACCTGGCAGGAAACGATGCTTGGAGCTTGTGCACCAGGCACAGCCAAAGGGAATGAGGAGAAAGGAGGAGAACTCTTGTATGCACAGGCACTGCAGACACACATGGGGCCCGAAGCAAGACGAGCAGGATAACAACACACAAGAGGGATATAGAAGAAGCAGCCAGGGTCAAGAAGAGCACCACAGGAACAACGAATGAGAGCACAGAAACAACACATGAGAGGTAGACAAAGCAGCAGACACGCTAAACACGGAGACCCCAACAACACACTGCAGCGGACAGGGACGTATGAGCAGACCGGACACACAAAGGAACATGGGGAATACATCCATGACAGCACCGGGAGAGGCTAATGCACCTTTGACAAGGCAATGGGAGACACAGCAACATAGGTGAGAAAAAATTAAATTAATCATGTTATAATTATAAAATATAAATAGAAGTCCGAGATTTACAGTTAGTAACCTCTGTCTGGTGGGTGAGTTGGGTGAGCGCTTGGTCTCGTCTAGCTGGCCTACTGTTCCAGCTGTCTTGGTGGGTGAGTTGGGTGAGCGCTTGGTCTCGTCTAGCTGGCCTACTGTTCCAGCTGTCTTGGTGGGTGAGTTGGGTGAGCGCTTGGTCTCGTCTAGCTGGCCTACTGTTCCAGGCTGTCTTGGTGGGTGGAATTACAGGACGCAGTTTTCTGCGTGTCCCCTCCTGTAATTCCACCCACCTGGACAGTCTCTACAATAGACCAGCTAGACAAGACCAAGTTTCCATCCAGCAAGGTCACTGGGGAGGGGCCAATAAATCGCTGACCTTGGGGAAGTGGGGAACCACTGACTTGGGGAAGGCACCAAAAAAATAGAAAAATAATAAAAAATGCGGAACCTGGGAAAGTGAGGAAGGAAGTTCATCTGAGGGGACACAGGTGGACTCCTGGACACATGAGAGTGTGGGGGGTGGACCCTGAAGACAAACCACTGGCCTCCACGTGGCAGGGTCTGGTAACTCAGAGATAATATTTTTATTACAAGTGTATCTCCTATAATTTTTATTTTTATTTTTATTTTATATCTCAAGACGTCTCTGACGGCAGCCAAAGTGTGGCTGTGTATTTCAGTGAGAGGTGATCTAACCTGCACACACACACACACACACACACACACACACACACACACACACACACACAAGAAGTCACAATAAATGACCGCGAAGTGTGTGAGGAGCTCAACATGAGATTCAAAGAAGTGTTCACAGAGGAGATAGAAGGGCCTCCAGAAAGGCGGAGAGGTGGGGTACACCATCAGGTGTTGGAGACAATACATACAACTGAGGAGAAAGTGAAGAGGCTGCTAAGCGAGCTAAATACCTCAAAGGCGATGTAGCCGGATAACATCTCTCCATGGGTCCTGAGAGAGGGAGCAGAGGAGCTATGTGTACCACTAACAACAATCTTCAACACATCTATCGAAACAGCGCGACTACCTGAGGTATGGAAGACAGCAAATGTAGTCCCAATTTTTAAAAAAGGAGACAGCCACGAAACATTAAACCATTGACCAGTGTCACTGACATGTATAGTATGCAAGGTCATGGAGAAGATTATCAGGAGAAGAGTGGTGGAGCACCTAGAAAGGAATGAGCTTATCAACGACATCCAGCATGGTTTCAGGGATAGGAAATCCTGCGTTACAAACCTACTGGAGTTCTATGACAGGGTGACGGCAGTAAGACAAGAGAGAGAGGGGTGGGTAGATTGCATTTTCTTGGACTGTAAGAAGGCGTTTGACACAGTTCCATACAAGAGATTAGTGAAAAAAGCTGGAGGACCAGGCAGGAATAACAGGATGTAGATGAATGGTTCAGAAAACCGACGAGTTGATAAATTAGATACATATGCAACACTTGGGTATCTTTATTGTGGAAACGTTTCGCCACACAGTGGCTTCATCAGTCCAATACAAAATAGAAAGTTGTAAGGAGAGGAGGAGTTTGAGGTAATCAGTCCCTCGGCCTGGAGTGGATGTGTTCAGTCCATCAATCTGGTAGTTAGTACAGCATAGGGCAATGGAGGTTGCTTATATACTGTAGACAGATTGATGGACTGAACACATCGACTCCAGGCCGAGGGACTGATTACCTCAAACTCCTCCTCTCCTTACAACTTTCTATTTTGTATTGGACTGATGAAGCCACTGTGTGGCGAAACGTTTCCACAATAAAGATACCCAAGTGTTGCATATGTGTCTAATTTATCAGGAATAACAGGAAGGCACTACAATGGATCAGGGAATACCTGTCAGGAAGACAACAGCGAGTCAT